>CAUYQU010103879.1:0-68908 GCA_963574635.1 Cheracebus regulus
AGCTGAACAATGAGAACACATGGACGCAGGGAGGGAAACACCACACACCAAAGACTGTTGGAGGTTGAGGAGGGTAGGAGAAAATAGTATTAGGAGAAATACCTAATGTAGATAACGGGTTGATGGATGCAGCCAACCACCATGGCGCATGTATACCTATGTAACAAACCTGCATGGTCTGCACATGTACTCCAGAACTTAAAGTACAATTTTAAAAAGTTAGAAAGATCTCAATCTAACAACCTAACCTTACAACTAAAAAAACTAGAGAACTAAGAGAAAATTAATCCCAAAGCTAGCAGAAGGCAAGAAATAACCAAAATCAAGAGTTGAACTGAAGATTAAGCTGTAAAGAATCATCAAAAGATCAACAAATCCAGGAGCTGATATTTTAAAATAAATAAATAAATAAAATTGACTGCCAAATGGACTAACAAAGAAGAAAAGAGAGAAGATCCAAATAAACCCATTCAGAAAAGACAAGGGAGTCATTATCACTGACCAAACAAAAATACAAATAGCCACCAGATATATTATGAATACCTCTATACACATAAACTAGAAAATTAAGAGGAAATGGATAAATTCCTGGACACATACACCCTTACAAAACTGAACCAGGAAGAAATTAAATCCCTGAACAGACCAATAACAAGCTCTGAAATCAGTACTAAATAGCCTAACAACTGGTGGGGGGAGGTAAAAAAAGGACAGGACCAGATAGATTCACAGCTGAATTCTACCAAATGTACAAAGAAGAGCTGGTACCATTCCTACTAAAATTACTCCAAAAAAGTTGAGGAGGAAAAACTCCTCCCTAACTCATTCTCTGAGGCCAGGATCATCCTGATACCAAAACTTGGCAGAAACACAATAAAAAAAAGACAACTTCAGGCCAATATCCTTGATGGACACTGATGCAAAAATTCTCAACAAAATATTGGCAAACTGAACTTAGCAGCATATCAAAAAGCTAATCCACCATGATGCAGCAGTCTTTATCCTAGGGATGCAAGGTTGGTTCAACATACACAATTCAATAAATGTGATTCATCACATAAACAGAACTAAAGACAAAAACCACATTATTATCTCAATAGTTGCAGTAAAGACTTTCAATAAAATTCAAAATCTCTTCATATTAAAAACTCTCAATAAACTAGTTACTGAATGAACATACCTCAAAACAATGAAAGCCATCTATGACAAACCCACAGCCAACATCATACTGACTGAGCTAAAGCTGGAAATATTCCTTTAGGAAGCCAGCATAAGACAAAGGTGCCCTTTCTCACCACTCCTATTCAACGTAGTATTAGAAGTCCTGGCAAGAGCAATCAGTCAAGACAAAGAAATAAAGGGCATCCA
Source organism: Cheracebus regulus (assembly GCA_963574635.1). Lineage (NCBI taxonomy): Eukaryota > Metazoa > Chordata > Mammalia > Primates > Pitheciidae > Cheracebus > Cheracebus regulus. The sequence goes on from CAUYQU010103879.1 coordinate 1,369, forward strand.
AATAGGAAGAGAGGAAGTCAAAGATTCCCTGTTTGCAGACGACATTATTCTATATTTTGAAAGCCCCAAAGTAATTGTCCAAAAGTTCCTTCAGCTGAGAAACAACTTTAGTAAAGCCTCAGGATGGATACAAAATCAATGTGCAAAAATTGCTAGCATTCCTATACACCAACAACATTTAACCTGAGAGCCAAATCAGGAATGCAATCCCATTCACAATTCACACACACACACACGCACACACCCGTAGGAATACAGCTAACCAGGGAGGCAAAAGATCTTCACAAGGAGTGAAAAACACTAAACTGCTCATATAAATCTGAGATGACACAAGCAAATGGAAAAACATTCTGTGCTCATGGATAGGAAGAATCAATATTGTTAAAATGGCCATACTGCCAAAAGCAATTTATAGATTTAATGTTATTTCTATTAAACAACCAGTTACATTCACAGAACTAGAAAAACCTATTTTAAAATTTATATGGAACCAAAACAGATCCCAAATATCCAAGATAATCCTAAGGAAAAAGAACAAAGCTAGAGGCATCATGCTATCCAACTTCAAACTATGCTACAGGACTACAATATTCAAAAGAGCATGACACCGGTAGAAAAGAGACCAATGGAACAGAATAGAGAACCCAGAAGAAAGGCCACACATTTACAACTATGTGATCCTCAACAAACCTGACTAAAACAAGAAACGGGGAAAGGACTCCTTATTCAATAAATGGTGCTGGGATAACTTGCTCACCATATGCAGGAGATTGAAACTGGACTCCTTCCTTACACTAGACACAAAAATTAATCACTCTGGACGTGGTGGCTCACACCTATAATCCCAGCACTTTGGGAGGCCAACGTGGGTGTATCACGAGATCAGGAGATTGAGACCATCCTGGCCAACATGGTGAAACCCCATCTCTACTAAAAATAAAAAAAAAATTAGCTGGGCGTGGTGGCTGGTGCCTGTAATCCCAGCTACTCAGGAGGCTGAGGCAGGAGAATTGTTTGAACCCGGGAGGCGGAGGTTGAGGTGAGCTGAGATCCTGCCACTGCACTCCAGCCTGGCGAGAGACTGAGACTCCATCTCCAAAAAAACAAAAGAAAAGAAAACAAAACAAATAAAACTATATAAGCCCTGCGAGACAACCTAAGCAATATTATTCTGGACACAGGAACAGGCAAATATTTCATTACAAAGATGACAACAGCAATCACAATAAAAACAAAAATCGAAAAATGAGATCCAACTAAAGAGCTACTGCACAGCAAATGAAACTATTCACATTGTGAACAGACAAACTACAGAATGAAGGACAATATCCGCAAACTATGCATCTGACAAAGGGCTATTATCTAGCACCATTGAGGAATTTAGACAAATGCACAAGAAAAAAAAAACACACTGAAATTGGGCAAAGGACACAAAGAGATACTTTTAGAAAAATGAAATACCTGTAGTTAACAATCATATGAAAAAAAGCTCAACATCACCAATCATTAGAGAAATGCAAATCAAAGCCACAATGAGATACCAACTCATACCAGTCAGAAGGAATATTTTTAAAAAGTCAAAAAATTCAGATGCTGGCAAGGTTGCAAAGAAAAAGGAAGGCTTATACACTGTTGATGGGAAAGCAAATTCGTTCAACCATTGTGGAAGACTGTGGCAATTCCTCAACGACTTAAAAACAGAAATACCATTTGACCCAGCAATCCAATTCTGAGTATATGCCCAAAGGAATATAAATTGTTCTATCATAAAGACCCAGGCACATGTATGTTCACTGCAGCACTATTCACAATAGCAAAGACATGGAAAGAAATTAAATGCCCATCAATGGTAGACTGACAAAAGAAAATGTGGTACATATATATACCTTGGAATATTATGCAGCCATAAAAAGGAATGAGATTATGTCCTTTGCAGGAATATGGATGAAGCTGGAGTCCATTATCCTTATCAAACTAACACAGGAACAGAAAACCAAATACCATACGTTCTCACTTATAAGTGGGAGCTAATTGATAAGAACATATGAACACATGGAGGGTAATAAAACACACTGGGACCTATTGAAGGGTAGAGTTTGCAAGGAGGGAGTAGATCAGGAAAAATAACTAACGGTTATTAGGCTTAATACCAGGGTGATGAAATAATCTAGACACAAATCCCCACGACATAAGTTTACTTATATGACAAACATGCACATGTACTCCTGAACTTAAAAGTTACATAAAAAATTAAATTTGGGAGAAGACAGACATCCAAGTGAAAATACTCAGTCTAGAAATAAACAATGAACTTTATAATATAATTTATAATATATGAACAATAAATAAACAATATAACTTTCATGTACCCAAACCTCCCTTATGCAATATGAGACTTAAGGAAGACCAACCCTCTCAAACTTCTATCTATAATGCTATTATTTTCAAACCAGCTTGCCACTGAAACATAGAGACATTAGGACAGAAATATTTTTGTGTAGAACAGAAATACTGTAGTTTTTTTTTTTTTTAAGAAACGGCATTCCAGTCCATAATGGGAAGATATTGCTATTAAATAATAGTCAAATTCCCTATATGCTATATATGTTTTTAAAATTAAATGTGTTGAAATGTTTATGTTAAAAAGGCAAAGTCACAACATAATTATTTAGTTTGAATAAAAACGCATCCCTATTTCAGTCACTGCATAAAATTTTCATACTTTAGTATATAATTGAGAGCTTTTTGTTACACAAGAAGGTTCAAACTGGAGAAGAAAATGACATCTCTGAAATTCTTTTGGATGAGAGACATATGTTAAGAATTCCTTCCAGCTGCATTGAGTGTATTAAGAACAAGAAAATTTCAATTAGAAAACAAGCACCCAAACATTTTTATTCTTTAAAAGAAAAATGTTTTTAAAAGAAAAAGAGTTAATAGTTTAAAAATTTTTGTAAACTCCTTACCTCTAGTTATTTGGGCTTTTAAAATTCTTCAGCAGAGTAACTACTTCGTTATTGTATTTCTCTTAGGTAATGGTCCCCTTGTATGAGGATAAAATCAAAGTAAAGGTAATTTATTGTCCACTAAAATGTTCAGCTCTGTCAGCATCCAAAATATGAGATCATATATATGAGTCCAAACACAAATTATAAAGATTAATTTTATTAAAATGCAGCAACAAGCAGAAATTTTCCCCAATACAATAAATCTTTCAGATGGATTAGAGACCTTGAATTGCAACCTGGGATGTTATTTTGCCCTCTTAAACATGATTATAAAAACTAGAGTTAATGGACTTGTTCATAGGCATTCCCATTTCTTACTTCCAAAAATGTATCACAAAATATTTTTCTTCAGATTCTCAGAAATTAAAGTATGAAATAAACAAGTCAAAGAAACTCATAATTAAAAATGATTTAAGTTTGTAAGTATATATACATATGTTTTTACAAATATGTTAACCAAATTATATGTTAGAAATGTTTCTAAGTAAAGTCCTATAAAGCAGAACCTTATTTTTAAATAATTAAGGTGGGTGATAAAATTCATGGCCTGCGGAGTCTCTCTATAATCACCAGAAACACAGCTAGTCTTCAGAGCCCACAGCAAAAATTCTGTCCTCACAGGAGGAGCCAACGCTAGGCCAATCGCTTCCTGTCTGCATGGACGTTTGTTCTTTCCTCAAAGACAAGATCTTGCAAGTGTCTTTTCACTTCATTATACCCACAGTGTCAAAGCCATCAGGAAATGCTCATAACTCACCAACCACCTGTAATGGAGGCATCTGAACTAAGGATCTGGTCCTGTTGGGTTGGTGACCACATACTGCTTGCTGTAATTTGAGTTTGCTTTTTAATCATCATTAATGTTAAGAATAAACCCTTGAGGATGAGAAAGTGTGACCTGTTTGGCTTTCAACACGGCCGCTGATAACTGAGATAAAGCCTTACTTTCTTTGCTCTGCTCTAAAGCAGTGTTTCCAACTTCTAAATTTTTGCATTTTTAAGTTTTCTACCCACTGCTTTTTTTCTTCACTGGTTAATGACCTTTATATAATGTCCCTCTCAATATATCTTGAGAGAATTTTAGAGTCACCAAACCTATACCTTTTTGTTACCTACTTGAAGCAAGTTGCGTGAGTTTATCACAGATTTTTTTTTTCTATGAACAGTCAATCTAGGGAAAGCTTTTCTTAACTTTACTAATAATCAGTCCTATACATTTTGGCCATATTATTTACTGGGCTACCTCCAACTGTTTCAAATTTCTCAAATTATTCATGCAATTCTGTCATAGGGGGAAACACCAAAATTAGGTTTCAGCCCAGAATGCCAGTGGATTCTCGGCTTGTGCAGAAAGGAATTCAAGAGTGATTCAACAGAGTAAAGTGTCCATCAAATATAGAATGGATAAAGAAATTGTGGCACATATACACCATGGTATACTATGCAGCCATAACAAACAATGAGTTCATGTCCTTCGTAGGGACATGGATGAATCTGGAAACCATCATTCTCAGCAAACTGACACAAGAACAGAAAACCAAACACCGCATTTCCTCACTCATAGGCAGGTGTTAAACAATGAGAACACGTGGACACAGGGAGGGGAACATCACACACTGGGCTCAGTTTGGTGGGGGCTAGGGGAGGGACAGCAGGGGGTGGGGAGGGATAACATGGGGAGAAATACCAGATATAAGTGATGGGGGGGATGGAGGCAGCAAACCACCTTACCATGTATGTACCTATGCAACAATCCTGTATGATCTGCACATGTACCCCAGAACCTAACGTACAATAAAAAAAAAAAAGTAAGTGAAGGAATATAAAGATGGCTACTCCAGAGGCAGAGTAGCCCTGAGGGCTGTTGGTTGGCTGTTTTTATGGTTATTTCTTGACTATATGCTAAACAAGGGGTAGGTTGTTCATGAATTTTCTAGGAAAGGGGTAGGAGATTCCCAAAACTCAGGACTCCTCTGCGTTTCAGACCATATAGGGTAACTTCCAGGTCCTGTCATGGCATTGTAAACTTTCATGGGACTGGTGGGAGTTTTCTTTGTCATTCTAATGTATTATAATTAGTGTGCAGTGAGGACAGCTAGAGGTTGCTTTTGTCACCACCTTGGTTTCTGTGGGTTTTGGATGGCTTCTTTACCACATCCGGTTTTATCACATGGGGGGTCTCTGTGACCTGTGTCTTGAGAAATAAGTCCTGTGGAATTCTTATTTCAATTCTAACTCTAATCAGGATAAGTGGAGCTATGTAGGGTTTCCAGTGTGGCTGATACTGATTGTGACTTTAAACCTGTTAGGCATAATTTTTAAACCTGTAAAATGGGGATTTGAAACTATAAAGCCTTTCGTCACCTGAGACAAAGGTGTACAGAATCTAATAGCCGCTAGCACAGGGATGCGGTCCTGCCAGGACTGACTGCCCTCCCACAGCTCAGGTCAACCACTCAGCTCTCCATCTGCTTGTTCTTTGTGCTGCTGGGTTTTTGTGCCCTCTTTCCTTAGCATAACCATTAATTGTTACCATTTATTTGTCATTCATTCCTTTCTTCACTTCTTTCTAAAGAGATACTAAGCACCAAATATAGTACAACAGTGCTAATAATAGTAACTTATTTTCAATATTTTCCCCTAAATACCAGCATTCTACTAAGCCCCTTCTCTTAAAGATTGGTAAAAAGTGATATAGAATGGTAATTGAAATAAACTTATAGATCCACCACACTAGATTGGAGATAAAATTTGGACCAGATTCTTTCTAAATTAGGTATGATTTTATACACTGCAATCCTGAGTCACATTTGATTTTCATAAGGACCAAGATATACTTTCTCTTTTATTTGTACAAAGCTTATTTTTGTGACTCTTATAGTAACTGCCTCTCTAGCCACATATTAATAAAAATTTAAATATTTGGGAGAGCTCAAAATGTAAATGAAACTTGTAAACCAGGGTTCCCCAACTCCCTGTCTGTCCATGACATGTCAGGAACTGGCTGCACAGCAGGTGAGTGGCAGATGTAGAAGGATTCCTGCCTGAGTACCGCCTCCTGTAAGATCAGTGCAGCATTAGATTCTTATAGGAGCATGAACCTTATTGTGAACTATGCATGCAAGGGATATAGGGTGTGTGCTACTTATGAGACTTTAATTAATATTCCTGATAATCTAAAGTGGAACAGTTTCATCCCGGAAACCATCCCCCACGAAACTGGTCCCTGATGCCAAAAATGTTGGGGATCACTACTGTAGATTATACAATAAATGTCTGACCAAAAAGGCCCTAAAGTTAGCATCAATTTCACTAAACTTTAGACAGGTTTCTTCCAGACTATAGCCTCCTGACCTTCCTTTTCTTAGAGCATTTGCTTTAGAATAAACATGTTTTTTTTTTTTTTTTTGAGATTGAGCCTCTATTTGTCACCAGGCTGGAGTGTAGTGGCACAATCTCAGCTCACTGTAACCTCTGTCTCTCCGGTTCAAGTGATTCTTCTGTCTCAGCCTCCTGAGTAACTGGGACTACAGCTGCGTGCCACCAAGCCCAGCTAATTTTTGTATTTTTAGTAGAGACAGGGTTTCACCATGTTGGCCAAGCTGGGCTCAAACTCCTGACCCTGTGATCCGCCTGCCTTGGCCTCCCAAAGTGCTGGGATTGTAGGCGTGAGCCACCATGCCTGGCCTAGAATAAACTTACATTACTAAATTCTCTCTGCCTATTTAAGATGTAAATCTTCTACAACCCAGGAGTGTCTTTCTCATGAACCTGGGAGCCAACGCTTTGAAACGGAATCATCAGTAATCACTGGGCCCCTGTCTCTGTGGGAGATTGAGTGCCCAACTTCCCTAAGTGACAATTAGCAAACCAAGGTAGCCTAATCACACTTTCCAACCTACCCAGTTAGGTGACCTAGTACTTTTCTACCAGCTCACTCCAGTGCTTACAAGCACTCCTGCCTTTTTTTCAGTGGAGCTGAGTTCAGCCTCTTTTCCCTGTTAAAAGAGTATTGATCCCTCTTGCAATAGCCTTGAATAAAATCTTTCGCACCTGTTTAACTCCATCTGGTACAATTTTTCTTTAACATGTGAAAAGGAAATAATATGGAAAATGCTAGAATATAACAGGACCTTGTTTTCTTTGCTGTAAGTACATTTATAAGCATTCTTGTCTGTGAACCAGCAAGAGGGATAATGATGGAAATGACTTAATTAGCATTGATTTGGACATGAGGATAGATGAGGCAGACAAACACTCATAGAACAAATGGTACTTGTATGGTTTGACAAGTTTTTCTCCTGGATTCAATGTATGAGCATTCAGGGAGTTCTCACAGCCATACAGTAAGATTCTGCAGCAAGGTGCTATGCATGGCAAAGAAAGTGCAGCTGTAACACTGGAGTGATTGCTCCAGTAATCACTCACCATGTTACAGCTGCATAATCACCTCCTTGAACAAAAGTGTGCTAAAGATTTTATCTTTTGGTGAGTACAAAAAAGATTAGATAAAGACTGTCTGTATTAGTCAGTTTTCATGCTGCTAATAAAGACATACCTGAGACTGGGTAATTTATAATGGAAAGGGGATTAATGAACGTTTTACATGGCTGGGAGGCCTCACAATCATGGTGGAAGGTCAGTGAGGAGCAAAGTCATGTCTCACATGGCAGCAGGCAAGAGTGTGTGCCGGGAAACTCCTCTTTTCAAAATCATCAGATCTCATGAGGCTTATTCACTATCACAAGAACAATAAGGAAAAGACCTGCCCCCATGATTCAATGACCTCCCACCAGGTCCCTCCCATGACACATGGGAATTATGGGAGCTATAATTCAAGATGAGATTTGGATGGGGACATAGTCAAACCATATCCCTGTCCTATAATGGTATATAATTTTCTTCATTTTGTATATGATGGGTTGCATACAGTACAATTTTCACTATCTTTTTTATGTGATTTTTAGTACACATTGAAAAATACTGCAACTTCATGAAAACAGGATGAATATTTTTACATAAATAGATTATTTTGATATATCAGATTATGGAGGGTTTTTTTGTATTTCTATCAATTTTATTACAGTTGACAAATATTTTTATTTGGGACTCTTCCGATGTCTTCGGACCTATTAGTCTAAATAAATGATTTATCATAGTGTACCAGGTTTGTATACATATGTAGCGGAACTACTTGTAAGCTTCCAGAATTCACTTTCAGAAAGAAAAAAGTTCAAACCTTATCTTTACAGGATGGTCAGTCCTGATGTAAGGCCTCCCTCCACTCAGAAACACCCAGCTGATGAAGGCACCAGCAGAGAACAAACACAAGTCCTTTGCTTTCCAAAGATAATAAAAATAAATATTTTAAAAGGCAGGCTTTAAGCCAAATGGTAACTGATATTATCTACAATTTCATTAGCCAACTCCTAACTTTATATAACAGTATTTTACAGAAGCTCCTCTTAGGAAAACTGATTATTATATTTGTTTTTCTTTAAATATGCAGATCCAGCGGGGGGTCATGCATAGAGTTCATTATGCTAATTTTCTATCACTTCTAAGAATCCAAGTTTAGCCATGTGCAGTTCATAGTTGGCATTGCTAAAAGACAAAGTCACTTTAAAAAAGTGAGAACCCCTTTGTTCCTTAAAAATTAAAGTAATATGAAATGTAAAATATCACAGTACTGTTGAGAAAAAAAAAACTAGCAAAATTCCTGGAATCAATCAGCCAAAGATAATTGAGTTATTAAGAAACCATTTGAGTATGTATAGATGAAAAGCCATATTTTGTTCCATCTACAAAAGCTTTGCAGCATATCTGAGACATCTAAATTGCTTTTATTAACATATATAAAATGTATAATTTTTGGAAATATGATGGATTAATTGCCTAACAAAGTAAGTGAGTCCTATGAGAATGCTATGCAAATCATTTTGTAAAAGGTCATTTTTATTAGTAACTGTGGTCAAATCAAATATGAAATTTCTGAAATGATGTGGCACATAATGTGCTGATACATTCAAATACTGTGGATATTAAACCCACGAAAGCCTATTTTAGGAGGCTAAGTATAAATTAAACAAGTATGAGTTATTTGTAATATGCTCAGCATTCACTTCACAAATGTTTATTGAAGATGTACTGAGTGGTCAGCCTTGGAGACGGCACAGTCACTTCTCTTGCTTATTCTGGCCTTTGCAGCCACAGAATGCTTTATTTCCAGACCATCTAGTGCCCGCTCAATAAATAACTGCTACTGTGCCTGAAGATGTATTTGTAGAACACATAGTAGGTACAGGACACTGTTCAAGATTTTGAGATAACAATGGTGAAAAAAATAAGCAAGTTTCCTAATCCCTGGAAACCACACTCCAGTAGGAAAGACAAACCATAAGTAAATAAAGAAATACATGAGATCTCTTTGGACAGCTTTGAAGCAAGGTGGAATGACCTTTGTTTCAGTCAAGTTGAGTCCAGTTTCCCTCCCCTGTTGCAATAGTCTTGACCTCTATCACAGTAACTGTGAAAACATCTTCCTTGCCTCTGTGTGAAGATATTTAACAGTAAGATCAAGAAAAACGTTTTGGAGCTAAAACTAACCAACCAGAAGCCAGCCAAACAAAAATTTTCATTTCAAACAGAAAGAGCTGATGCAACAGCCCCTTGCCCTGAGGCCATTTTTAATGTAAATATTTTCCAAAAATAAGTAAGAAAGCTGCAGACCTCAGGGGTTTCCCATCGCTCATCAAAAGAAGACGTCTAAACCCGTGACCAATAGACTAGAGTTGAACGGCAACTATGCTTCATTTGGCCAGCACAACAGTTGGTTGTTGTTTTGCTTGCTGGTTTTATCATTTCAGGACAACAGTCAAAAGTTGTGAATCTTTTTTTCTTTTGAAACAGAGTCTCTCTCTGTTGCTTAGGCTGGAGTGCAGAGGTGCGATCTCAGTTCGCTGCAACCTCTGCCTCCCGGGTTCAAGTGATTCTCCTGCCTCAGCCTCCAGACTTGCTGGGACTACAAGCATGTGCCACCATGCCCAGATAACTTTTTGTATTTTTAATAGAGAAGGGAGTTCACCATGTTAGCCAGGATGGTCTTGATCTCCTGACCTCGTGATCCACCTACCTCGGCCTCCCTAAGTGCTGGGATTACAGGCATGAGCCACAGGCGCCTGGCCCAAAAGTTGTGAAATTTCAAACTAAAATCCAGATTTCTCATTTCTCTTTAGAAACTAGAACACCTGGAGTCGGGACTGGAACTGCAGTAAAGCAGGCATCAGCTGGAGCTGGTGGCCCTCCTAGATCTTACAGGAGGCGTGAAGCTTAGCATCACATTTGCAGTTATCTTATCATTTTCTTCTTTGGCCCCAGCACAAGGCCAAAGTTCAGTTGCCATTTCTCTTTGTTTTCGTGCCATTTGTTTGCCCTATATTTCCATCAAAGTAAGGAAAGAAAAGTTAGGTTTACAGAATTATGTGTTTCAAGAAAAATTGTGGGAAAACATATAAACCAGTCCTTATGTCAGCCAAATACAATTCAGCCTTCCATTTGTATTTTTATCCTGGCCGTATTAGGCATATGAGTTTGAGATACTTAAACTAGGGTGTTAAAAATCAAGAGCATGGGCATGTTAGTGACCTTGATTATGATTATTTCACAAGGTATATCTATCCATCTATCTACCTAAAACAATTATGTTGTATACCTTAAATGCAATTTTAAACAGTCAATTATACCTTCATAAGTTGGGGAAAAAATTGAGATGATTTAAAATTGCTTTTTTGAAAAATAAAATAGAATAATTGTATTTGATAGGCTGCTACTCTGGGACAAGCATGAGTGTCTGTATGATTTGAACTTGAGTCTTAGTTTCAACACTTAACTAGCATTATCATGAGCCAGTTAAATACTCCTCTCTTCTTCATTTTCCTCATATATAGATTGATTTGGATGTATAATAATCAACCTTGTCAAATTATTCTCAGAATTAAATGAGTTAACCAACAAGTGCCTAGTACATGAGAGACACTCAATATAAAATGCTCCTAATTACATGTACAATTTGTGGTCTGGCAGATAAGCAATCAGCAGAATGCCTCACCACACCTTAGTTGTATCAGGAGTTCTCGTAAGGTTTTTAGGAAGGGAAGAGACTGGGAAAGCATAATACTCTTCAGTGCACAGTGTGTGCTGGCTCTGAGCTGTCTTCTTTATTCTCATTATGATTAGAACAATCTTTTTTTTTTTTTTGAGACAGAGTCTCGCTCTATCGCCAGGCAGGAGTACAGTGGCACGATCTTGGCTCACTGCAACCTCCGTTTTCCGATTTCAAGCAATTCTCCTGCCTCGGCCTCCCGAGTAGCTGGGACTACAGGCACGCACCACCATAGAACAATCTTTTAATGTTGTAGGTTAACTCCATTTTACAGACAAGGAAGAGGAGGTGTAAGAAAGTTGAGTAACTTGGCTAGGTCACACAGGAATAAGAGAAAGAAAGAGGCACATATACACACCTTCCACAGCCCCTTCCCTTTTTACCACCTCCAGCTAGAATGAATATAGAGCTACTGTATAAACCCCTTGAGCCATAGAAATAAAAGCATTTCTAGATCACGGGCTTTATCATACTCGAGCATGCAAGAGAATCAATGCAGAGCTCATTAAAAGTCCCCTATCGCCAGGGACTTTCATTCAGTGGATGGTCCATCCATTTCATTTTGAGAGGCACCAATAAATGATCTCTCTGGTCTCATCAACTAAGATTTAATTGAAAATAGTGGAATATGTTGAAGAATTCCAAATGGTACCTGAAGGTAAGACACTGAATAAGAACGGACAGAACACAAGCTTCTAATGTCCTGGACATTTTAAACTTGTATCAGGTAGTCTTTTAATTAGGGTAGTGTTAAGAGGACAGACAAGATTTACAGTAAAGTTTAACTAAAATATTTGAATCTCAATGAAAATCTGAATCATGCTTTGTTCATTGCCTGTAGTGAGAAATTTTTAGGTAGTCTGCTTATTCAAGTATAGAATATGAGTATGTTTAATTTCATACTAAAATATGAATACTGAGAATGCTTCTTAATTACATCTTACATACAAACCATTCACATTTAAACATCACTAATTTTGACATACTTCTACCTGAAATGAGAGTCTTTCCTGTATCTAGCACCAGTTTTATTGTATCTTTCCTGGTGAAAACTCTGAGAAGACTCATTATAGAAAACAGAAGACACTACAGGAAATTACTGTGGATACTAAGAGAAGTAAGACCAAGTCTCTATCTTCTTCCTTATTTTTTAGACAAAATTAATTGTGGCACCTAAAATTTCAAGTGCTACCTTGACATCTTTGAGTTAAACGGTGCCAAAGGCCTATCCATGAACTCCCAGCTCTCACCAAATATTCCCGTCACTCCTTAGGAAAGACTTGCCACCCAGGTCATCTCCCTATTAGCCAGACCAGCTGTGCTCAACCTTGTCCTCAACCTTATAGGTTTTACTACCCTGTCAGCCCACAAAATGATTCAAACAAGCTGACTGTATTCCCCCATAAGAACCAGAGGACATCCCACCCTCCAGTTACTACAAAGCCTGACTCCCACAGCCATGGTGTTTCCCTTTGCTTCTGTGTATAAACCCGTGTATGGCCCTGTGTGATGTGAAATGTCCTCCTACCTTGGGACATTATGAGTATACCTAATGAATAAACTGCCGACAATATCATCTGTGCGGTGCTGGGTGTTGTGTGTTTGGCCTTCTTGTACTATTTAAGGCAAGGATCTCTTCTTCACCAAGAGGGTGAATAGCATAGGCAAGACACAGCACACTTCTAAATCTCAAAGTCTTCAAGCATTTACTTACTGTTTATATGTCTTTTCTCTCTGACTAGCCTGATGTGAAACTTTATTTTTACCTAGTGTAGAACATAGGAAATAATGATTTCTCTTTGAAGTCAAAACACCTGAATTTGAATTCTACCTCTGCTATTTCCTCACAGTGCTTGGGAAAGTTATGAAGCTTTAGCTTTCTCATCAATAAAATGGAGAAATTGTCATTTTTTTGTCATAGTGTTGTGAAGAAAGTTATGTATGATACTATCCATTAAATATTTAGTGCACAACTTTGGTTGAGAGGTTTAGATAATAAACATCAAACACTTAGCATAGTTCCTACAACCTAGTAAGAGATATAAGCCAGTAAGTATGGTATTTTTTTCCTTTTTGAGACAAGGTCTCATTCCATTGCCCAAGCTGGAGTACAACAGCACGATCACGGCTCACTGCAGCCTCGACCTCCTAGGCTCAAGCGATCCTCCCATTTCAGCCTCTTAAGTAGCTGGCACTACAGGTAAGTGCCAACATACTTGTTTAAATTTTTTTGTATGTTTTCCAGAGACAGGGGTTTGCCATGTTGCCAGGCTGGTCTCAAACTGGCAAATCCATCTGCCTCAGCCTCCCAAAGTGCTACAGAGATAAGCCACGGCACTGGCCCAAAGCCACTAACAATTCTTTCAGGACAAACTGGAAAGTGTAATCAAGGTGAAAATGAATGCCAGTCACTGTGCATCACTGTCCTGGCTTAGGGAGGTGTGAGCATTACTTTACTTCTGGGCTTTCCAAAGCTTGGGGCCCATGGGAACTGGAGGAGGAAGTTCCTATGGGGATCACTCCACCAGCGTAGAGACCCCTCCGTGTCTCCCCCATTACGGAGTTAGAGCCCGGACATATTCTCCCCCCCGCTGAGGGCAGTCAGCTGAGGAAAAAAGAAGGAAGTGATAGAGGCCTGAGTTTGCAGAAGCCTATTCTTGATCCACTGAGCTAATGGCATGTCTGGGTGAGGCCTGTGTGACTATTTTCGAGACTATTGTCTCTTGAAGTTCCCTTTTTGGGCTGGTTTTATGACTCTGTTTACCTGCATTCACTAAATCTCGTGATTGCTCACATGTTACTAGAAAAATGCTACCCCTCAAATTATTGCTCCCCTTGATGTTATTTACCGTAACTGTAGTCATTGATAAGAGGATAAGAATCTTTATAGGATAAGAATCTTTTGTTTGTTTTGGGTTCAGCAATCTTTAGATAGACCTGTATGCTACCCCCTCCCATGCTTACTTTGTAATTTTCTATTCCCTCATGATAAAACTTTTGTAATGGGACATACTAAAGTCGCTGTATGAAAAAACCCATATAAGCTCTTGTGCACAAAGAATAAATCGCTGATCTGAGCACAGCTTGTTTCAGACCTCCAGACCCATTTTTCTCTATCTCTCTTTTCTTCTGCGCACTCTCTCTTCCAGATATTACGACCCTCTTGCTGGTCAAGAGACCCCCGGCAGACGTGCCGATCTCATGGACCCCAACAGGGAATCCCCAAGCGGCTGCAGGCAGAAGCTGAGACCACTAAGTGATTTCCAAGATTGTCAGCCGCCTTTTCCTCACGTTTCCATCATTCTCCTCCTTGGCAATCTCCATGAAGATGACAACTGGATCTTTATTTCCAGGCCTGGCTTCTCTCCTGAGTCCTCCTAGTGGACAGGTCCCCTTGAATGTACTTCAGTTACATCAAAGGGCAACGTCTAAAAGAGCAAAAGAAATGTGCTCTTTCTTTTGACCACCATCCTAATTTAAAAAAAAAAAAAATCCTTCCTTTTAATCCCAAATAAATATCTCCAGGGAGTAATATCTTTTTGAAAAAGGGAAAATAAGTCTGGGTAACACAGCAAAAACCCATTTCCACGAAAAATACAAAAAAATTAGCCAGGCGTGGTGGCACACACTTGTAGTCCCAGCTACTGGAGGGGCTAAGGCAGGAGGATCGCTTGAGCCTGGGAGGCTGAGGCTGAGGTGAGCTGAGATCATTCCACCGCACTCCAGCCTGCGTGACCAAATGAGACCCTATCTCAAAAGAGAAAAGAAAATAACAAATATGATGATTGAAGAAAGTTTAACAGAGGGTTAGAAGATCAAGTTGAGAGCGTTTCTCATAAAAAGGAACAAAAAAGAAAAATGGGAAAATAGAATAAAAGATAAGAGGCCGGGCACAGTGGCTCACGTCTGTAATCCCAGCACTTTGGGAGGCTGAAGCAGGAGGATCACGAGGTCAGGAGTTCGAGATCAGCCTGGCCAACATGGTGAAATCCTGTCTCTACTAAAAATACAAAAGTTAGCCAGGTGTGGTGGCACATGCCTGTAATCCCCGCTACTCGGGAGGCTGAGGCACGAGAATCACTTGAACCCGGGAGGCGGAGGTTGCAGTGAGCTGAGATCACGCCATTGCACTCCAGCCTGGACAACAGAGTGAGACTTCATCTCAAAAAAAAAAAAAAGAAAGAAAGAAAGAAACGAAAATTAGAGGACAAGTCCAGAAGATTCAACAACATGTGATTGAAAGTTTCATGGAAAGACAACAAAGAAAATAGAGAGGGAAAGCTATTAACGAATGCAATAAAATTTTCTAAACCTAAAAGGGATCCACCTACTGCCCAGCACAATGAACCAAAAAATAAAAACATAAAAAAGACCAAGAATTATCCAGGGTGTCTATTTTAGAATGGCATTTAAATTCATTACTACACTGATAACTAGAAGACAACAGAGTCATGCTCACAGAATTCTAAGATAAAATTATTTCCACACTAGAAATTCCTACCTGACCAAACTAAAATCATTTATGAAGTTTGAATAAATGTATTTTAAGAAATGCATTATATTTTTTAGGTCATCGGCACCAAACAGAGACCTCATGAAGACTTAAACTCCAGTGTCTTTCATGCAGGGAACTGGCTACAGAGATGGTGGAAGATCAAAGAAGCCAAGTGGGGTGGGAGGTAGAAATCTATCTAAACCCGAGGGAAGGGATCTCCCTGTGGAGCAGGCAGATCTGTCAGGATCTGTAGCCATGGAGGAGACACAACTGCTTCCAGAAACGCTGCAAGAAACAGGGAGGGAAAGCAAGAAACACCCCGACTTCTTTCTTCCCTCTCCCTCTCAATATTCCTTCATTGTCTTCTATTGGCTAAACTCAGATGAAAGTCAGCAGCCATCGGAGGAAATGGAGCCGCAGGGGCCAGCCACTGGCACTATAGCGATGACCACAGGAGTGGCTAGGAATGTATCTGAGCACAGACAGGCTTGAGATTGCCCAATGCAGAATCTCGAAAAATTTCTCTTTTCTCAGAAAGCTATTGGAGGATCTTATCCACCAAAAATAGGGAGTAAACCAAGAGATTTGTGACTTAACAAAAAAAGGGTTCAACACAGGTGAGTGGTCAAGGGGCTCTTCGGCAGATGGAGATGCATGAGCATGATAGCTATAAAGCAGACCTAGAGATTAACCAGCCCAGATTGGACAAGTTTAAAAAAAGGAACTAAAAGGTGTTTGACCGAATTCAGAAGTATTTTCAGCACTGGAAGAGAGCTGGGGGACAAAGCAGTATTAGATACACGGAGAGAAAGCAATCAAACAAAAGAGGCAGGATTCAAATCAGGAAAAACAAGAGAATGTAGTTACAGTAGACAAATGATCCTGCTGTGAACAATATTACCATGGGCATGATTAGGAAAATACTTAACACTATTTAGCCACAATACGATGACACAAATACATTGAAAAGATGAGGGTAGAGAAGCGTATTTGTGTTTTAGGCTGCACAGAAGAGCTATATGTCTTTTCTTTCAGAGAAGGAAGTCTTTAGATATCTGTATCCATCAGGACATAAGGAGGAAGTGGAATGTTTACTTGCACTAGGAAAGTTGAGGATAATTTATTTAAATTATTATTTACAACTAAATGGGCAACATTGGATTATTATTTACAAATAAATGTGGGGCAGTAACCAGGCTTCTGCAGATCACTGGAGCTGGTAATCCGCCCTACCCTTGAGCTTGGCGGCGGGGTACGATGGAGCTGCAGCTGTTTGGAGAGGGCTATGTAGAGGGGCTTCCCGCAGACGCTGGCACATTTCCTGGGGTATTCAGACTGCAGCCAACCCAACCAGAGGGTAAATATACCAGCCTCACTCTTCAATCACAATCAGTCGTGTTTACGAGGTGTCAGGCACGGTTCAGAGTTCTCACTGAATTCCCTCAATAATCCGTAAGTGTTCTTTTTATGCCAGTTTTACAGTTGAGGAAACTAAAACACAGATGACGTTCCTTGCCCAAGGTCATAGAAGTAGGAGTGAAAAGCAACTGGGCAGTTGACACTAGCAACCCTAAATTCAGTTTAGAGAGAGTTTGGAACAGGAAAATGCTGTGCTGCTTTGTTTTTCTTATGGTTTTATTTACATGGAAGATCCAGAATAGAGCAATCCATTGCGACAGCGCACAGACTGGGGTGGTTGCCAAGGGTTGCAGGGGAGGGAGGAAAAGGGAGTAAGGGGGTTCACCCTGGAGGGATAGGAATGTTTTGGAACTAGACAGCGGTGGCGCTTACACAACAGTGTGAATGTAGTGAAGGATATTGAATTGTTCACTTTAAAATGATTGTGAAAAAAACAAAAATAAACCGAAAAGGCCGTCTCCCTTAGCTCTCCTGAACAAGTGCAGTGTTAATCCGCTGCGTACAAGCGCTGAGGCATGGGCCTAAATCTTCGGTTCCCAGTCAGAGGTGGTTTTGCTTCCCAGAGGACTTCTGACAGTATCTGGAGACATTTTTGATGGTCGTAACAGGAGGGAGGATACTGCTGAGCTCCAGCAGGCAGGGCCCAGGGATGCTCCTGGACTTCCCACGGTGCACCGAGAATGCCCTGGGTTAACATGCCAGCGCTACTGAGTGCCAAGACTTAAAAGCCCTGGACTGCACGATCGGGGATGAGGGTGAGAGGGGAATAAGGGCCCGACGTGTAAACCTCTATCACCCAGGAAAGAGGCGGAGAGTGCAAAGGCAGGAGACTGACTCTCCCTGGAAATCAGTGCGGCCTCGGAGGTCCACGGTGAAAGTCGGGTCCTTTCCTTCCGGGAAGGGCGGCTCTCTCTTCCTTCTCAAGCTGACCAAGTGCTCTTGTTTCTTTGCGCAGACGCTTTTCTGCTGCAGACGGCCCTTCCTGACAAGAACAGACTCAGCCCGTGCGCAGAGTGGTCCTGCCGCGACGCTGCGAAACGGCGTGCGGAGCTGTCACGAGGATTGCACGCGCAGCTCGCGTGCCCGTTGGCTGTGGCCAGAGGCCTTCCGAAGGGCGTCCGGACGACCATGCAGGGGACTCCGCGGCCAGGAAGCACCGCACGCTGCCCGCGACGGTCCGCAGACACCGCAGGTGCCTGCAGCCACGAAACTACCACCACGTTCCCGCGCTCCGTGACGCCGCCACCTCCCACGCTGGGCCCCAGCGCCCCGGGACGGCGCGCTCCCACTCCCCAGACCCCGGTTCCCCGGGCCCCTGGCCCCGTAGCCCTGACACGCCCGGTCCTCTGCTGCGTTGTGTTGACACACACACACACACACACACACACACACACACACACACACACACACAAAGCCTTGTCAATCCATTTGGCTTTTAAAAGAATGTATGGTGCACATTTATTATAATGATAATAACGATGTCAGAAACAATCTGGGAGAATGGAGTACAAAATCAGCTATAGTCATGAGAGTTGCACCTGCAAGAGACTGCCTGTCTGGTGCTCAGAGCTTGAGAACGAGTCCTTAATGAATAAATGTCTATAGTGCATTTTTGAAGGGTGTACTTTCCTTGTTTGAACATGATAGAATCAGCACTAAACAGAAACCAGTAAAATTCTCTACAACAAAGTATCTCAGTAGAGGCCCAATTACCCTGTGATAACTATGCCCCTGTTCGTCTCCCCACGGTCTGACCTGCTTATGACTGCGTCAGGTATCCCCAAACTGCACTGCCAGGAATATACACCCCAAGAGCCCTCTGACAACTGGTTTAACTAGTATTTTGGCTTGTTATGGGTGCACCTGTGACCTAATTTACAAGACCTAGATTAATGAAATGTTCATCCACAATTAAAAGGTCATTTTACTTCAGTAGTATGATGCTCAATCTCTACTTATAGAACTCATTTATTAGTTGAAAATTATGCTACATGACATAGAGAGAAATAGCAAATGCAGAGAATTCTTAGCTTGAGATCCATGGACCTCAACTGTTTCATGAACACCTTAACATAGTTTTCAAAATGGTATATGTGCATATCTAGGGGCATCTTTCTGAGAAAGGGGTTTCCTAGATCTTACTCAATATGACCTGGAGTCCAGACCAAAACAACAGTGTACAAATCTTTGCTCTACTGACTTCTTGACATCGGGAATTAGAGGGAGAGGAATTTTCCATCAGCATTTTGTTTTTTGGGAAATAAATGACTCTGAGCAAACATGAAGATTAATTCCAAACCAATTCCCAAGGACTGGTACCAGTAGCTCCTGCTGCAGAGCCAATTTCAGTATGGCAGGAGCACAAAGATGTTTAGTTAATACTGAGGGCAAAAGGTCAATGGGAGTCTCCTAAGCTCCCCACAGTCACTTCTGTCGCTCCCTGATGTTTACAGTTCAAAGCAGATACTTGCTCCTAAAGCAAACAGCCTTGACGCCCTGGCCTGATCCATGGTCTCGGTCTATGGTTCAACTTTTTCTCAGCTCTTCTTTTACTTCCGCTATGGTATTGCCGCCCAGACAGCTGGTCCACAGACTGTGCCCCTATCTTGCATCTGTATGTGAAAAGGTTTGGGCCAATGCTGTCTTCTAAATGCCATCTTCAATCTCTGCCTAAACTCAAATATCCAGCTTCTTTGAGCTGCTCAGTTTATCTAGGCTGTTAGCTTCCAGTCCGCTGCAGTTTCCCCTAACTTTCTCTGCGTGGGTGTTATTTTATTCACAGTTTTTAGCCATGATCCCATCACTACAAACTGAAATATCCACGGGCAAGACCAGTGCTTAGGGTTCTGCTCAATTCCGTGCCCACAGCACTAAGGACAGCAGTGGGTATGGCACGAAAATTTGTCCTTCCTGTTTCCCAGTCGGTGTACTCCCAGGTCAGCTGTGGGCTGTGCAAGCCACATCACTAGGTCTGATAATGCGGCTCATTAAGCAAAAGGAGGGGAGAATAGTACCAATGCGCATTGCAAGCCAGAGTTCTGAATTCACTTTGAAGAAATAACTTCATTTGGTCTGACTTTTGTTCTTATTCCCATGAGCAATAGTTTCCATTTAATTGGGAAGATAGAAAGGAGGGTTCTCATATACCCCCACACTCAGTTTCCCTTATTAGTAAAATCTTACATTGGTAGGCTACATTTGTTACAAATAACTAACATATTTATAGATTATTGTTAACTAAAATGAATATGTTATTTAGATTTCCTTCATTTTTACTTAATTTCCTTTCTCGGTTCCAGGATTCTATTCCGAATTCCATGTTATTTTTAGTCATCATGACTCCTTAGGCTCTCTTGCTGTGGCAGTCCTTGATTTTGATGACCTTGAGTTCCGATGAGTATTGGTCAGGTATTTTGTAGAATGTCCTTCCACTAGGATTTATCCGATATTTTTCTCATTATTAGATTGCAGTTAGGGGTTAGAGGGAGCAAGACCACAGAGGTAATGTAGTTTGTTTGTTTGTTTGTTTGTTTTGAGATAGAGTCTCCCTCTGTCCCCCAGGCTGGAGTGTGGTGGCACCATCTTGGCTGTCTGCAGCCTCCGCCTCCCGGGTTCAAGGTATTCTCTGCCTCAGCCTCCCGAGTAGCTCGGATTACGGGTATCTGCCACCACGCCTGCTAATTTTTGTGTTTTTGGTAGAGACGGGGTTTCACCATGTTGGCCAGGCGGGTCTCGAACTCCTGGCCTCAAGTTCCGCCTGCCTCAGCCTCCCAAAGTGCTGGGATTACAGGTATGAACCACCGTGCTTGGCCTAAAGCGCCATTTTTATGACATTATATCAAGGCTGTATACGATCCACATGGCTTATCACTGCTGGTGTGGTGCTTTTCTGATTTATTCACTGCTTACGTCCCCAACCCTTTTTCATACTGTACTCTGTAGAGAATTACCATACAGAGACCACATGAAGGGGTGGAGTTATTTGGGATTGTTCTGCTCAGGAGAGTCCCTGAAAAACTGAGATTGGTTGCACATCAGGAAAGTTGTAGGAATTGGTTTGAAATGTTCTGTTTATTGTCACTTAAATTGTTTCAGCTTTGACCGTTACAGGTGATATTTTTACCTTTTTTTTTTTTTTTTTTCGGAGAGCACAGAACTTAGTACGAGCCCCAGCCCTTTGAAATGCTCGTCTTAAATTTGCTACGTGGACCTTCAGTTTTTCAAAAGCCTGCAGAAGGCTAGATTTGTATTGAAAATGCGTAGGATCCTCATGCTTCTTGTTCACGAGGCTCCTGGAAACCACCTTAGTTATCCCGTTTGGCAAGAGCGTTTCATTCTGTCTTGCTCTCTGGTCGTGAGTGAATCAGAATGCCATGGGGCTGAGAGAAGATGGATAGGATGAGCTGTGTACGGATGTTCTCTTTACCACCGTACAGCGGCCACTGCTGCTCATGCCGCAGAGCACTCGGCCCCACGGCCGGGGCCCATTTTAACCTGGTGGTGACAGTGCCGCCTCCTTTAGGCCGGAAGGATTTTTGTCCCTTATGTCCAGACATCTGTATGCAATAAAGCCATTTTGGCACATGCCGATACTTCTTACGCGATCTTGCTGGGAAGGTTCATATCCTATCACCTGCGATTGTTGACTCTTAAAGAGCCTCTGCCTCCTTCCTCAGTCTTTCTGTTTGACAATATAAGGTCGCTTTTGTCTCCTGCAATGAACAGTCCTGGACAAGTCACGTCCCGGTCTTGGCATCAGTAAAATCTTACTGCTGAATGATTTGGGAGACGCTCATTGAAAAAGACCAAGTCAAAGCTTTACAGGTGAGAAACTAATGACAAAATCCTGCCCTGCAAATATTGGCGCTTTTATGGCGCTTTACCCTCTGGTGTCCACGAGGTGGCGCCTGCCCGGAAGGCACAAACATCTTCCGGTGTCCTGCGGGTCTTTTATCCCCCGCAACGCCGCAGCCAGGACTAGTACGCACGCGGCCTCCGCTGAAGTCTCCGTAGGTTACATGTCGCGAAATGGAACTTCCAAAAGTGTTCCTAGCGTTAGGCGCAGAGAACGCGAGACAAAGGCTCGGGAGGCGGCGAGCCTGGCGGATCTTCCCACAGCGCCTCCTGTCAGCGCGGCTGGGCTGGTGCCTCCCCGGCGTGGGGGCCGCGGGCTGAGCGCGGCCAAAGCCTGGCTGGGGAGCGCGCGGGCTGCGGAGCAAGGCGGGGGGGCGCCAAGGGCCCGGGAGGTACGGACCTACCTTATCTGCCCCTCGAAACCGATTTGCTCTTAGATTTTTCAAAAGAGCCCTGTGCGAAACGAAAAGGGAACTTGTGGCACGGCGGCAGACGATGAACAGTGGAGTCGAAACTCAGGTTCTTAAAGGCAACGTACACTTGCCTTCAGAAATGTACATATATTCCATCAGGAAGGCGTGCTGGCGCCCATCGCTGTCGCGCGGTTCCATGGTGTAATGGTTAGCACTCTGGACTCTGAATCCAGCGATCCGAGTTCAAATCTCGGTGGAACCTGAGGTTTTTTTTCTCTTCTTGCTTCCTCACTATTTTTTCTTTCTAAAATTAATGTCCCCTTTAGATATGATTGGCAGAGAATCTCTAGTTCATATGAACCCAGAGTATGATGCGGGCTCTGTGGGGGCGCCGCTGACTCCCTGTTCCATGTTCAGAGCAAGAGACCATTCCTCACGCCTCCTTCCTTTTACTCCCCTCCTCACCACCACCTAACATATTCTGATGCCCAAAATAATTTGAGTTGCGTTAAACTTTTTATTTGATTTATTGCTTTATCAAATGCAGTGAATTCATTTAAGAGGACAAAAAGGACTCAACAGATTTGAGGGAGAAGAACGATACTTGTATGTATCTTTTTCCCCAGAGAGAATGAGGCTTTATAATGCCTTTTAGATGCAATCACTAGAATTCATAGGTGTTTGATTTGCCACTGAGAAATCAAGATTCTTGAAAGTAAATCTGTACTTGAAATAATTGCTTAAACTCTCTTAGGTATTTGAACACTATTGGATCCTCACATGATAGCTTGAATCACTGTCAACACAGTAAGTAAATATCCAGATACATCTTCTGTTTCCATGGTGTTCTGTTGGTCATTTCTATGACATTAACCCACCACACAGAATTGTTGTCAATGCTGAATATATCCCATTGAAACACAGAGCTTTAAAATTGTATCCTAGAATGACTCTGTGATTATTTTATCTTCATAAAACTAAATGTCTCCTGTTGCATGTCAGTTTACTTTCTGATAAATGTTTACATTTGTCACAACTTAAGGTAAGACAAAGAAGTTACTGGGTCTCTGAAGAGTTAAGGCCAAAGTGCTTTCCTTAGTTTGATCTTATCTATTAGTATTTATAAAATTGAATATTTTAATTACAGATACAGGGTATCAGGCTATACATTATAATCTTTCTTCATTTAATCTTAGATGCTAAAATTATCTCTTTTGTTGCATGTAGCTACCATTCATTCATTGATTTCATGTTAGCTGCTTTGTAGTATGAATATGCCACAGCTCATTCATTCATCTTTCCACTATTGGGAAACCTAGAATTGTTTATAATGTAAATTTGATTTTGAATTATGCTAGTTCTTGGGCCACAAAAATTACAAATTAGTTTACTGCAGAGGAGATTTCTGATTCCACAACCATACATTTAATGGAGAATCCATAACTTTGAGCTGTCATTTTCATTTTTCCAAACGCTTCCACACATAATGATTATTCACCCTTTTATATTGTACTACCCAATCCTTCTAATTCCTCATGCATTTTCTAGTGTTCACTGCTAGCAGAATTATGTTCCCCAGCATGGAATACCTTTGCTAGGCTTTATGCCATCACTGCCTCTAAAAGCTTAAATATCTAACTGCATTTAGCAGATATCTATTCATTCACCCTTACCAGGGCGAATGTTGCAAGAAAATAGATACTTACTTTTAATTTAGATGGACCTAATTTGCCTCTAAATATTTCTTTGTGGATTTATTATACTTGCATAAAGATTTATCATGATATAATACATAATCTTGGAAGTTTTTCCCCTTTGTTTATATACATGTTTCTTCTGAAAGAAGAAATATATCTGATTTGCAAAGCTTAGGGCACATGCCTGCCATCCTAACTGCATATCAGCCTAGAAAATTGCTTTAGATGGTTTGGACTACTATAACTATATAATGTTTGTTGACTTAAGCAACAGACATTTATTTCTCACAATTCTGAAGGCTGGGAAATCCAAAATCAAGGTTCCAGCTGATTCAGTGTCTGGTGAGGACTCTCTTCTTGGTTTGCAGCCTACTGCGCTCTTGCTATATCCCCACGTACTGGAGGGAGAGAGAGAATTCCTTCAGGGTGATGTCTGATGCCAGCTGTGAAAATGTGGGATCTCTGGAAAACAAACACTAAGTGTTAGAAGTGCAAGAGGTTCTTGACAATAATACCCATAACAATAAACAAAGGGGAGAGGGACAGATGAATGCAGGAAGAGCTTTCAGACCATGATGTAGGTCTAGCATGGGCAAAAGGAGAGAAGAAAGTAGGATTCAGTAGAAAAAGCCTGAGGTTTTGACACAGCTCCGAGACTCCGAGAAAGTCTTGTCCAGCCCAATGGAAGCTTTGGTATAAAGATTTCCCATGGATGAGACCCTAGTTAAGTGGAAATGACCAGGCTTTAGCATACACCCACCCGGTTCACCAGGAAAAAAATAACCTTAGTTTGAATACTGTAGAAGATGCTGAAAGAGCTGTAGAGGCTGTCAGCTGACAGCATTTCTTGCAACTGAAAACAAATTCTTCCTTGAAGGAAGAGCTGAGCTCCATAACTCCATGGCCACAGAAATTTTACAATACACATTTAATGATATTTCAACATAGATAAAGATTATTGAAACAAATTCATTTACCTAAATGAAAAATATAGAACCCTACACTCAACAAAAGATATGTTATTTTATTTATTTATTAAAAGAAATTGGATTGTATATATTTGATGTTTACAACATGATGCTATGAAATACATGTAGATAGTAACATGGTTGTTCCAGTGAAGTGAATTAGCATCTATCATCTCACATATTTACATGTTTCTTTTTTACAAGAGCAGCTAAACTTTACCCATTTAACAAAAATCCCAATATAATACAACTGGATTCACTAGAGTCCTCATGTTGTATATTAGCCCTCTAGACTTGTTCATACTAGGTATCTGCTACTTTGTATCTTTGTACATTTCCCTATTTCTTTTCTCCTCACCCACCCCTGGCAATCAATTTTTTATTTTCTCTGCATGTTTGACCTTTTTTTTTTTTTTTTTTTTTTACATCCACATATAATTGAGATATCACAATATTTTTCTTTCTATGTCTGGCTTATTTCACTGAGCATAACATCCTCCAGGGTCAACCATGCTGTGGTAAATGGCAGGATCTCCTTTTTAAAGGCTAAGTAATATTCCATACACACATAAACACACATACACACACACACACACACACACACAGATTCTTTATCCATGAATCTATTTACAAATACAGGTTGTTTCCATATCTTGGCTATTGTGAATAGTATTTCAGTGAACGTTAGAGTCCACATTTCTTTATGAGGTAGTAATTGTACCTCCTCTGGGTTTATATCCAGGAGAGCAATTGCTGGGTCAGATGGCAGTTCTATGTTTAATTTCTTTAGACACCTCCATGTTGTTTTCCGTAATGGCTGCACAAGTCTGCGTTCCCACCGACAGTGCGCTAGGGTTCCCTTTCCTCCGCGCCCTCGCCGACATTCGTCGTCTCTTGCTTTTTGATAACAGCCATCCTAACAGGTGTGAGGTAATACTCATGGTGCTTTTCATGTGCGTTTTCCTGATGATGATGTTGTCGAGAACCTTTTCATAGGCATATTGGCCCTTTCTGTGTCTTCTTTGAAGAAATGTCTGTTCACATCCTTTACCCATTGTTCATGAGACTGCAGTGCTGCCAGCTGTGCTCAGGATGTAAGTCCCTTTGCCCATTTTAAAATCAGGTTATTTGTTGCTCTGCTGTTGAGTTATAAGAGTTCTTTATAAATTTTGAATGGTAACTCCCTTTTCCCAGTTCATAAGTTGCCTTTTTATTTTGTTGATTGTTTTCTTTGCTGTGCAGAAGCTTTTTAGTTTGGTGTGGTCCCATTTATTTATTTTTGCTTTTTTATCCTAGGCATTTGGCATGATATCCAAAAAGTTATTGCAAGGCCAATGGCAAGGAGCTTTCTCCCTGTTTTCTTATAGAATTTTGTGTTCAGGCCTTATGTTTAGGTGTTTTATCCATTTTGAATTGATTTTTGTGTATAGTATGAGTCTAATTTCTTTCTTTTGCATGTGGAAATCCAATTTTCCAAACTTCATTTATTAGAGATTATCCTTTTCCCCATTGTGTCCTCTTGGTGCCCTTGTCAAAAATTAGTTGGCAGTATATGTTTGATTTATTTCTGGGTTCTGTTCTGTTGCACTGGTCTGTCTTTCTGTTTCTATGCAGGAGTGGTTATGCTGTTTTCAGAACAGTGTGTCTTGATTGTCTTAGCTTTATAATACAGTTTTAAAGCAGGAATTGTGATGCCTACAACTTTGTTTTTCTTTCTCATTATTGCTATGGCTATTTGGTGTGTGTGTGTGTGTGTGTGTGTGTGTGTGTGTGTGTGTGTGTGTGTGTGTGATTCCATATGCATTTTAGGATCATTTTTTCTACTTCTGTGAAGAATGTCCCTTTTGAGTTTTGATAAGGATTGTACTGAATCTGTACATTGCTTTGAATGGTATGGACATTTTAACAGTGTTAATTCTTCCAATTCATGAACATTGGATATCTTTCCATTTATTTATGTTGTCTTTAATTACTTTCAACATTTTATTGTTTTCAGTGTAAAAATCTTTTATCTCCTTGGTCAAATTTATTCCTAAGTATTTTATTTTTTTGATGCTATCATAAATGAGATTCTTTTATTGATGTGTTTTTCAGTTGGGTCATTATTTTTGTATGGAAATACTAGTGATCTTTATATGTTGATTTATATATTATTTTAAATAACCTTGGTGGGCCTAATGCAACTCTTTAAAATTTTTAAAGGATTGAAATGACACAGAATATATTCTGTGAGCCCAGATCATGAAAATAAAATCAATATCAGAAATAAAATGGAAAACCTCCAGATGTTACTAAATGAAAAAAACACTCATCCAAAGCCATAGCTTAAAGAAATTACATTTAGTTAAAATGAATGATAATCAAAATAAGGTATATGAAAATTTGTTACACAAATTTAGCTGTGTTACACAACAGCTAAACTGTGCCTGAAGTCTAATTTATAGTTCTACTTAAATGTTTTAGAATAAAGATGTTTTCATATTTGATATTAAAGCCTTTTTGTCAATAATTTAGGGAAAAACAGCAAATTAAAATATTAGAAGGAAGGTTATAAAAAGATAGAATTAGAACACACACACAAAACAGAGAACTACAACAAAGCCAAAATAGGCATTTAGAGAGGATTGACAAAATTATTGCTCTAAATCAAGTATTGTTCAACAAAAGGAAGATGAAACAGAAAATGCTAATACCAGGAATAAATATAGGCTAATACTACATTTAAGTATATGGACATCAAGAATATATTAAGAATGTAGTATGAAGTATTTTTAAAATAGATTTGACAACTTAGGATAGGTTCTCTTGAAGAGATGATTTACCAAAACTGACAGAATAAGAAATTAAGACCTTGAGTTTACACCTCATCTTTCTTTCTTCTAACTGGAAACCATACTAAGTGAGTAAATCTATTATTTGTTTCCCGAATCATTTGTGAAGCTCAGATAAGCATTCAAGGAGCACTTAAGTAAGTGGGAACTTAAAAGACAAAAGGTAGTAAAAATCTCACACTGGTTTGAGATACAGGCTGAGCTGTTTACTGGAGTCCAAAGTGGGAGCTGTCAAGGGGAAAGGACGAAGCTTCTCAGAGGCAATCCCAGGCTTTCAGACTGGCAACAAGTGGATTTCTAGTGTATCCTCTAATACACTGGGCTACAACTGAAATACTAGTGTAGTTCCTTTCAGTAAATAGAAGTGCATCTCATTCCTTTTATAAATTGCAGAAGCTTTCATTATATGGATCTTCCAAAGTTTACTTTAAAAGTCAAACATCGATGGCCATTTGAGGTTGTTCAGATTGCCGCTCTAACTCAAAATTCTGCGGCAAAGGTTAGAGCGTATTGCAATTTTTGTGGGTGTCTCCTGGAACACCATCAGAAGCTGACGGAGCAGGAAGCTTGGCCTCTGGGTATGCCTCCTGCATAGTCTCCTTCCATCAGAACATCAGAATAAGAGGTCCTTCCAGATCCAAGGATAAAGTGTTACTTGTCAGTTCGTCACAACAGCATGATAGTCATCTAACTGATGTCAAAAAATAAGAAACATTGACAGCAAGTACACTTTTTGGCAGAAGGTTTCACCTTTCCAAGAGAGCTAAAGTTCAGTACAGTGACTTATGCTAATGAGCAAAGCACCCTTCATGTAGTCGTGGCCGAGTGGTTAAGGCGATGGAATAGAAATCCATTGGGGTTTCCCCGCACAGGTTCGAATCCTGCTGACTACGGTTCCCTTATTGTTCAAAAGGGAGCCTCCTGACACCTTGCCAGCTTGAGAGTCTGGTATTGTGTCTCAGGAAGAAGCTTGCTTGTTCCAGCCTATAGGCTTTTCCTCTTTATGGACCCACTAATAATACTTCATGTCCCTGAAACAATGAGGAAAACTCATACCAAAAACAAACAAAAAACTTCTGTCCCAGTCCCACTGATGTTTTCCTTTGTCCTAAGAAGAGCCCAGGAAGATGTTTTCCTCTTTCCTGCAACAGATGCCGCGTTTTGAAGACAGCTTTCCTTACAGGGAAATAATTGCTAGGAATATTTGTGTCTCACAGAATTCTCCCCTTATTAGGGATCTTTTCCAGTCAAGCAATGCCCTGGTTTAATGTAGAAAAGGAAATTTCAGGAAATCCATGATCAAATCCAAGTGAAACAACCCACAGGCATGGTCACCAAGATGAGAATCTAAGTTGGGCATTTATATGCAAACCACTACACAATTAAAGATATTGAGCAAAGCATTTTTTTTCATAACCCAATAAAAACAAACCGATGATGTCAAGTGGAGTGGCTTGTCCTGGGGTCCAGGGCAGTGGTGAAGCAAGGGCGATTAGAAATGAGGTGAGGTTGTGATTATATTCTGAGCACAGAAGAGCCCCAGCTTAGATGCAGAATCGCACGGTGATGAACAGCCGTGGGTTAATGTATTGACCAAAAGAATGTTAACCACAGTTGAGTGCCTCCCTAGGAATTCCTAGGGGAATTCATGCATCACTGCCTTGGCAGCTTAAGCGGAGCTTGTCCTTACCTGTTTTCTGCAAATCTTCAAAGAACTGTTGTGATTTATTTTACCTCATCCAAGAATGATTCTAATATATTTTTATAAACAGAGTGCTTGCCCTGTTCATTGATCAAATACCAGATCCCTTCTTTTTTTATGGGTCTCTTTAGAGCATTGTGTTTCAGAATTAGTGGGGCAGTGACAGTCAACTGCTGCAAATCCTCTATCTAGTGCAGGCAGGAAGAACAAGACTGGACTCAGTGTACTGTGATTCAGGTTTCTAGAGGAGGAGCCCGATCAGTTCTCCTACCCTCTCCCACATCCAGCATGCTGGCTGTTTTGATTTGGAGGGACAATCTAATAGAATTCTGGAATGTGACAGCTAGCTAATGAAATGCTAAAGCCCTTTGTGGAAACAATTCCTAATACTAGAGTTAAGTGTTCCATCTGACATATACATACCAAAATTGAAAATATAAATTTGTTCAAAAAGATATCTTAGTTGGGCGGGGGAGCAGTGGCTCACACCTGTAATCCCAGCACTTTGGGAGGCTGAGGTGGGTGAATCATCTGTGGTCAGGAGTTTGAGACCAGCCTGACCAACATGGTGAAACCCTGTTTCTACTAAAAATACAAAAATTAGCTGGGGCGTGGTGGTGTGCACCCATAATCTCAGCTACGCAGGAGGCTAAGGCAAATTCTAGAAGGGTTTGTTTTTTCTCTTCCTACTACTAAGGAAGAGAAAAGGTGTCTTACAGACAAGAAAGTAACATCAAAAACAAGACAGACTGATGGACAATGTCACAAAAACCAACAAAGTCAGCCACAGAGAAATAAGAAAACACAGTATGGTAACTATAGTAAATAATACTGTAGTGTATATCTCTTTTCAAAGAAACGTTCTTCATTGAAATAGAGATGAGGTCTTTGTATTCTGTGATTCGAAGGATAGTGGTCACTGGTTTAGCAGAAGAAAATGTCACTGTCTTACCTCCCCTACCCCACTTCTTGACCCTCACCCCCACACCTAAGGAGAGCCCGTACATCCCTTCAGAGCACCTTGGCCCACTTGCCCACTTGGAGGGAGACAGTAGAAAGACGACTTTCTAATAAGTGGGATTTTTTTTTAAACTGACATTAAACAAAGGAGTTTAATTATTCTTACCCATAGTCTCAAAAAGAAAAACATACAAAGATCACTTTTAACATTAGTTTTAGGTTACAGCGAATTTTGAATTTTCTATCTGACATACTTACAATGATCACCTTCTCTATGGGATAGGCTCTGGACTCTCTGAAATCAATATATAAATACATATGGTCTAGCAAATCAAGGAAACATTATTCTGCATACAGAATGTGGAGAAGGAAATGACTTTCTCCAACAGAAATTTAAAAACTAGAGCTTGCAACATGAGGAATACAATTTCCTCTCCTTCAGTGATTGAACTGCCTCCTCAGACCCAGTGATGGCTATTGGCCCTGTGGGCAGCCACTTGACTAGCTTAGAGCTGTTCCGACAGAGAATGCAACTTAGAAGGAGGACAGAGAATGAGCTGAGAAAGAATTTGGACTGAAATAATCAGCAGATTCAAGCAAGGCAATATACTAAACTGGTTCTTACTGTGAACGGAACATTCAATTAGGAGCTCTGAGAAGGTCATTCTTTATATAAATAGTAGAAAATAGGCTGGGCACAGTGGCTCATGCCCATAATCCCAGTATTTTGGGAGGCCGAGGCAGGTGGATCACCTGAGGGCAGGAATTAGAGATAAGCCTGGCCAACATGGTGAAACACGGTTTGTACTAAAAATACAAAAAATTAGCCTGTAATCCCAGCTACTCGGGAAGCTGAGGCAGGAGAATCACTTGAATCTGAGAGGCGAAGGTTGCAGTGAGCTGAGATCATGCCACTGGACTCCAGCCTGGCCAACAAGGTGAAATTCTGTCTCAAAAAAAAAAAAAAAAAAAAAGGTAGACAATATTAAATTTTTGAGGTGGGCCAGGTGTTGTGCTTAGCACTATAGAAACAAAGGTAAACAAAACACAAGCACAGTTGCTGATCTCATGGTGATTAGTGTCTATTAGGAGGAATATTCTAGACATAAACAAGCCGGCACAGGGAGAGTTTATGGAAACTGCCTGTGGCCAGCAGCGTGATTGCACAGAGAGGGTGGAATACACAAATAAAAACAAAAACTGCAATTTCCAGGTGGATAAGCCTTGGTAAGGTTAATTAGGGAAAAGTGTGTGTCTACCATTTCCCAGGTACAAGATTTATGCACACTACCAGAAGAGCTTGTGTGCCCGATCACTGAAGGAGATGATTAATTCAGGAGGGCAGCAACATGCAAGAAAAGGGGAAGATGAAGTTTGGCAAGGAGATCAGCAGCACGTCTCAGGTAAAGCCTGGAAAGTCACATGCTTTAGGTCTGCATGTGCCTGCATTGGTCTGTGAATATCAGAAATGTACTTGGACCACGGCACTGTGCACAGCAATTTCTGATAATGCTTTTCACCTTGGTATAGTAGTGAGTGTAGCTTTGCCACTGGGGAAGCAGATGCTTGGCCTCTGTCACAGAATTTTGTAACAATTGGAGACACCTATCTCATATATATGGATTTTATATATTTCCCAAAACAACAAAAAGCAGTTGGCAGTTCTCTCTTCCACTTCATGGCAATGAAGTTATTAGAAAAGAGATTTTTTTTTTTGTTTTGAGACAGTCTCTTTCTGTGACCCAGGCTAGAGTCTAGTGGTGTGATCTCGGCTCACTGCAACCTCCACCTACGGGATTCAAGCAATTCTCCTGCCTCAGCCTCCCAGGTAGCTGGGATTACAGGTGCACACCACCACACCTGGCTAATTTTTTGTATTTTAGTAGAGACAGGGTTTCACCATATTGGCCAGGCTGGTCTCAAACTCCTGACCTCAAGTGATCCACCTACCTCGGCCTCCCAAAGTGCTGGGATTTATAGGCATTAGCCACTGCTCCAGGCCAGGAAAGATATTTTTAAATTTTAAAAATTCCACTGCAAAGCCAGATAAGGTAGTATATGTCTCTATAGTTCCAGCTTCTTGGAAGGCTGAGGCAAGAAGATCAGTTCAGTCCAGGAGTTGGAGGCCAGACTGGGCAAAATAGAGAGACCCCGGTCTCTTTAAAAATAAAAATAAAAAGTCCAAGCTTTATAGAAAAAAAAGATATGAACTCTCTTACTTCACATGCCCCTGATACAAAACAATTGGAGAAACCATTATCAAGGGGTTCAGCAAAACTGTGGAAGACCATGGAGGCTGAGCGGGAAATCACCTGCCATTTGAATTCCCTTCCAGGTCAAATAACCTAACTTAACTAAAGGTTCAAAATCACCAAACATGATCTTAAGCATGAAGCTGCTTTAAAAACATTACCTTTGAGGCTGGGTGTAGTGGCTCATGCCTGTCATCTCAGCATTTTCATTAGGCTGAGGCAGGCAGATCACATGAGGTCGGGAGTTCAAGACCAGCCTGGCTAACATGGCAAAACCCCATCTCTACTGAAAATACAAGAATTAGCAGGATGTGGCATGTGTCTATAATCTCAGCTACTTGGGAGGCTGAGGCAGGAGAATCCCTTGAACCAAGGAGGTTGGAGGTCACACTCCAGCCTCGGTAACAGAGCAAGACTCTGTCTCAAAAAAAAAAAAAAAAAAAAAAAAAATTACCTTTGAATTGTGGCCATATGATTCATCAATCTCAATCTTGTAAATTAGGAGGTCAAAAAGGCACACACACCCAAAGCTGAGATCCTAGTCAAACCAGTTCTTTGAGTTTCTTTCTCTTTTGTGAGAGAGCTCATGGGTGTTGATTCCTCACAATACCCTTTGAGACATTAGAATGAGACATACGCAGGTCCAGCAGAAGGGAATAAGACCTGGCTGGTTAAGGGATGATGAAAACCTCTCCATAAAATTTGTTTCAACCCTTAATGGGAGACTTCCACATAGAAGAAGCCCTAAATTTGGGATAATTTTCCTTTCTTGTTGAGAAAAGAAGCAAAGGGAGACAGAGCAAATTAATGCTCTTTGTGTTAACACTGTATGAGTGTTCCGAATTCTGTGTAATATAAGCCCAGATGTGTTCACTGAGTGTTGTCTTGTTTCCGCCGAGCATTGTCTCATTTCTGCCGAGTGTCATCTTCTTTACTGTGCCACTTCAAAGTGATACTTGCCATTGCCAATTTGTAAATATTTCATAAGCAGCATTTTATTCAGAATTTCTTGTTGCTTTGGAAAACAAAAAGATACGGGGAAAAAATAAGCTCCTAAACTGTATGAGGTAAAATTTAGGGACTCCTAAAATATATGGAGTAAAATTTTAAAAAAAGGAAGAAAGAGATAAAGCTTCAATCACACTTAGAAATTTTAACACATTTCCCTCAGAAATTAATTTAAAAGCAGAAGAGGAAAGGAATACAGTGAAGATGTAAACATTTTAAACAAAACTATTCCTGAGTTTTACCTTACTTACATGTGAAGAACACTACACACTTCACCTTTTTTTTTTTTTTTTTTTTTAACTCTGTCGCCCAGGCTGGAGTGTAGTGGTAGGATCTCTGCTCACTGCAGCCTCGACCTCCCCAGGCTCAGTGATCATCCCACCTCAACCTCCGGAGTAGCTGGGACCACAGGCGCCTGACACCACCCCCGGCTAATTTTTTTGGAGAGACGGCTTTTCACTATGCTGCCTAGCCTGGTCTAGAGCTCGTTGGCTCAAGTGATCTGCCCGCCTCAGCCTTCCAAAGTGTTGGAATTATAGGGATGAACCACCACGTCCAGTGGCATTTCAACTTCTGAAGACAAATTTCTTTTTGAAGTCTACATGGAACTAAAACAACAACAACGACAGCAACAAAAGAACTTTTGCCTTGCCTGTTTTAAAGTAAGTTTCCAAAATTCAAACAGTCTGAGAGATAAATACTAGGATCTAACCACAGTACATTTTGCCAGATATGAATTAGAAATCAAAAATTGTGTTATGTTTAGAAGTTTAAAAATGTGCATATGGTTCCAAGAAAATATCTAAATGGTAATTAAAAATTATATTGAAAAGAATAGCATTGAAAATAATACTTATGAAAAATGTTTCATGCAGTCCAAAATGCATTTGGATGCTTAAACTCTTAAATACAGATGTAAAAATAAAATAAAAGCTGAACATCAATAATCTGAGATCTATTGGAAGAAATCAGAAATCAGTGAATTTTACCCAAAGAAGTCTTAGGGAAGGAAATAAAAAAGGAAAAGGCTGATTTAATGCAGTAAAATAGAAACATTAGATGGAGATAACAAAGCCAAAATTTTGTTTGGAAAAAAACTAATAAAATTTCAAAATACTTGGATACACTGAGTTTATCCAAGAAGGCACGAATACCTGATACCAGATACAGAAAAAGGAGAATGGCAGGTCTAACAAATCAAAAAGAAGTTGCACAGGGCAAGAAGTGAGGATGAGCTCCACCAAGCTCCCGAGGCAGTGATAGAATTCCCCTAGGAATTCCTTACGAAGTACTCAACTGTGGCTGTCTTTCCACTGGCCAGCGCGTTGTTTAACCCGTAGCTGTTAACCACACAATGTGATTCTGCTGCGGAGCTCGTGATCTTTCCGTGCTCTGAATATAGCCACAACCTCACTTCGTCGTCAGTCCCTCTTGCCTCGCCGTCGTCCTGGACACCTGGACAAGCCAGTCTGGCTTGACGTCGTCCATTCGTTTTTATACAATTTCAAGGCAAATTGCTTTACTTAATATATTTAACTGCTTAGTTGTTTGCTTAATAATACCCAAGTTTTTCCCATCTTGGCAAGCATATCTGAGTCTTTGCTTTCACTCGTATTTGACCCTGGATTTCCTGGAATTTCCTTTCTGTATGAATGAGGACATTTACTTGACTGAAGCAGATCCCTAAGGAGGGAACAATTCTGTGAGACACAAACACTCCTACCAACTTTTTTTGTTTCTAGGAAAGCTGCCTTCGAAAGAGAGCATTGACTGCAGGAAACACAGTAGTATCACCTTGGCTCTTCTTGGGGGTAAAACACCAATAGGACTCTGGTTGAATTACTTAAACAACAAAAAAAAGTACACATGTTCCTCATTGTTTCATGAAGGTGGCAAAGCATTTTTAGTGGGCATATAAAGTGAAAAAATCTGATCAGGTTGGAACAGCCAGGCTTCTTCCTGGGAGACAATGTCAGGCTCTCCCATCTGATAAAATATTACACCCACTTCGCGAAGGAAAAAGTCGTCGTAGTCGGCGGGATTCGAACCTGCGCGGGGAAACCCCAATGGATTTCTAGTCCATCGCCTTAACCACTCGGCCACGACTACGTAAAGAAGGCTTTGCTCGTTAGCATAAGTCACTGTACTGAATTTAGCTCTCTTGGAAAGGTCAAATTTTCTGCCAGACATTGTATTTGCTGTCAGTGTTTCTTATTCTTTGGCATTCGTTAGATGCTGCTGTTGCAAAGTAACACTTTATCCTCGAAACTGGGAGGACTCCTTAATTTGGCGTTCTAACGGAAGGAGACTAAGCGGGCGCATTCCCAGAGATCCAGCTTCCTGCTCCTTCAGGAGTCGGGGTGCCGGAGACACTCGCAGCAACTGCCACACGCTGTAACATTCAAAGCAAAATTTTGTCTGATAGCGACGATTTGAACAACCTCAAATGGTCATCCATGTTTGACTTTTAAAATAAATTTTGGAAGATCCATAGAATGGAAGCTTCTGCAACTGATAAAAGTAATGAGGTGCACCTCTACAATGCTGATATAAAATGTACTCCAGGATATACTTTTAGCAAAATAATGTTAGTCACTAACATGTATATAAGACCTCACATTTTGCAAAATACTCTCATTTCTATGTCTGGCCTCATTTAGTCTTCACGTCCCAAAGGAGGAAACTGAAGGGCTAAGTATGCAAACCTACACGGTACCTGAGATTAGTAACCTAGACATGCATATTTGAGACGCTGGCTCTGTCTTCCGTGCTGGAGTGCAGTGGTGAGATCTCGGCTCACTGCAACCTCCGCCTCCAGCGGTAACCTGGATGGCTCAGATGTTGTTAAGTGCTCTTTGCTCACGGACGCTGTTTGTACCTTCAGCATTACTTCCAAGTGCCCGACAGAAGCAAAACCAACAAGATGGTTAAACGGGAATGGTTAAACGTATTTCTCAGGTAGCCATTCATGAAACTAAACGGTGAGCAGCCTATGTCAACAGTAAGCCTTAAAAGGCCAAGGCAGTTGTCTTCCAATATTTATTTAGCCGGACTGTCATTTCTCCACGTACCAGGACGTTGCTTTTTAAGGAAGAGCGCTCTATAGACATGAAATATGCAACTGGGCGGGGGGGAGGTGGAATTGATCCTCTGAGCCTGGTGTTAACCATTTTGTAGTATCTGAAGCAAGAATCAGCCTTATTAATTGAGCTAGATTTATCCTGACATTTACGTGTTTTTGTCTTTTTACTGTTTTCTGTGCTGGACTGTCCCTAAGAGTTTTGGAAAACGGTGTTCTGAGTTCTTCCTTTCCGCCGGCCTCGGGTGGCTGAAGGCTTTGGGTCTTGGGAGTGGTCTCGTGTCCGTCACCAGAACTGACTGGAATCGTATTTGCCTGAAGACTCGGAGACCTCTCCAGAGTCATCTTTTCCAGTTAGGACAGAAACGAGACCCCTCCTGGCCTCGCACGCCGCGCCAGTCCCGTTTTAGCAGTTCCTTTGAAAGAGTAAGTGGGTTGAGTGTCATCGAAGAGGTTCCTGATAGAGATTGCACCTGCACGTAAGCGCAGGTGACGCCACTCTCGTACCTTCCCTGCATTCGCGTTCCTCCTCCCATTGCGGCATTTACAGGCCTGCGGTTGCGTGGACTTTCAATTCAACGATCCCTTTCGGCGGGTTGGTGAGAATTAGGTGCGCACGTGGTGTCCGCGGCTGTCAGCGGCTTGCGGGCGAGCAGCAGCGCCCAGGAGCTTCGCGTCGCTTGTCTAGGAGTCCTGTGCTGAATCGCAACAGTGTGCACTATGTGCTGGTTCTTCGTGTGCTCCGACCGAGCTTTTTCATTCGCCAGCGGAGGCCTGGACGAGACTGACGACCAACCGGTTCCCAGCGCCCCGGACATCCATTATAAGTCACCCCAGCCGTCGGTTTTTTTCGCAGGTAGGTAGTCGTGGCCGAGTGGTTAAGGCGATGGACTTGAAATCCATTGGGGTTTCCCCGCGCAGGTTCGAGTCCTGCCGACTACGGTTTTATCAGGTACGGTTGCCGCCTTTCCTTAGGTTTCCTCAGCTAATTTAACCAAAACGAATCCAAGTTCCTGCACTTCGGTTGTTCCTTTCCCATGCAATCCTGCCACTGCACGTTAACATAATATCCTGTTCACTCAGTGAATGGAGACTACCCTCTGTTACGGTTACCTCAAAACTGATATAAATTTCTCTGATCACAGCCATCAAGAAAGCATTCTTTCATCGTGTCCTGGCAGACTTCAGCCTCTCCTGCACTAAATAGCATCCTAACGACTGCCAATTCAGAGGTCAGGATTCACCAAAGCTTTACCGCTACCAGGTAATTTTCATTAAATACTTAGTATGTTCCAAGATAGGAGTTAAGAACCAACTGCATATTTTTATCTGCATTTTACAAACGAAGAAACTACCCAGTGCTGCACAGTGAAATGGTATTTTAACTGAGGATTTCCAGATGGGTCGTGAACTCAAGTTTTATAAATTCCGCTGGGGGCACCCCCAAATTATCAGGTTGTGAGCAGGTTCAGGGTTAGATTTATTAGTATCCAGAAATGATAAACTGCAGGTCCTATTTTTCAAGTACTTACATCACCATCAAGGTCTTTACATGTCTTATAATTTGTAAATC
Source organism: Cheracebus regulus (assembly GCA_963574635.1). NCBI lineage: Eukaryota > Metazoa > Chordata > Mammalia > Primates > Pitheciidae > Cheracebus > Cheracebus regulus. The sequence goes on from CAUYQU010103879.1 coordinate 39,789, forward strand.
CTCATAACGTACTCATTATACAGACTGGAAGGTCCATAGGCGTGTGCATGTATATATATCCAAGGTCTCACCGCCAGAGGGCAGTACATGGATTTGAACATCTCTTGATTTTGGCTCCAAGACTCCGGCACACCACCGGTGTCTCAGTCTTCTGCCTCTCCTGGGAATGAACACCACCGCCACCTACCTCTGTCATTCAGAGTTGGTCCCCTGTTCTGACTTGATCCTCTCTCTGTCGGTGATGGGGCCGCAGGGTGGTATGATTTCAGCCGCTGGATTTAGCCTGCAGCGGGATTTTGCTGCCCATATGGTGTTTGACGCTTGAGTTACATTTGATGCCGGGAGTACCTCTCATGAGTCCACGGGAGTTTGCCTGTTTTTGAGCACTGTGTTTCTTAACAGTTTATAAAGAGCTTGCCAACACATTAGACAATTTCAGCAACTGAACACTAGAGCCTGATGGCAAAAAATACTTTCAATCAACAGGATTTGCATGCACAGTACAAGACTGGTTTGAGAGAAAGATAAAAGACTATCTTGGCCCCAGAGATGGAAAGAAATTGTAGTTATGCTACATATATTAGAAGTGTAAGTGAGGTAAAAACAATGACGGCAAAACAAAACAACTCTACAAAGCAAAAAATTACAAATTTGCCCAAATTTTGTATTAGTAGTGATTAAAATCTCAGCCCTGCTGCATAAAGACTCAAGAGCAGATTCTTTTTATCAGCACTTCCTACTTCCTCTATCATGTTCAAGGGACGAAAGCGTTTCTGTGGACTTCACAAATTATTGAAAGAAACAATCCTTCCGGACGGGTGGGATGGCTCACACCTGTAATCCCAGGACTTTGGGCGGTGGAGGCGGAAGGAACGCCTGATCCCAGGAGTTCGAGACCATCCTAGGCAAAATGGCGAAAACCCTATGTCCACCAAAAAGAAAAATAATGAATAAACAAACAGGTAAATAAAATTAGCCGGCCTTGGTGGTGCGCACCTGTACTGCCAGCTACCTGGGATCGCCTGAGCCTGAGGAGGTCGAGGCTGTAGTGAGCTGTGATCCCGGAAAGTGGATTCTATTCCACCTCCTCACCCACAGGCAGATTTATCAGGACTTGGCATCGCTTCTCAGCCTTTTGACTAAGATCAAGTGTAATATCGGGACTTGCAGGAATTCTCAGAAGATATCAGGCCCCACAACGGTTTTGGTCATTTGCGTAGAGAGCATTTTCCCTGGGGTGAACAAAAGGTAAAAACAGCATTGAATAGGTTCCACCGAGACTTGAACTCGGATCGCTGGATTCAGAGTCCAGAGTGCTAACCATTACACCATGGAACCCCCGCTGATGTTTTTTTCCCCCCACAATTACTTATGGGTTATAGGCTTTCTACTGACGGCATTTATCAAAGCCAAAATTCTTAGTTTATGCTCACTCACAACACCCTTTCAAAGAAAAGCCTGGGGATCTATTTATTTACTTTGGCAGATTACACTGATCCATAAAGTCTCCCTTCCGCCCAACCTCCAATTAACTCAGAAACTTGGTGGTCCTGAGCCTTGCTTTCTTCATTAAGAAAAATTGAGCGACTTTGATACCTCCTGGAACTGGGCTGAACTTCTATTCTTTGTGCAATTTAATGCTTAAAAGCTAAATTAAGTGGGTGCTTTCCCATAAAAACGGGGAAACTAAGTTTTAGAGAACTCATGTCTTATCTGCAGCTCTGCTCAATTTCAGACACGGGATATTTTTCTCCACGTAGGTTAGTTATCAGGTGTATTGCCTCTAGGAAAAAAACCTTTAATATCTTGATTCCAGGGAATTCACAAAATTATTGAACGTTCTGTGCGGTCGACTGACAATTATTTATATTTAGCCTTCTCTCTATTATTTAAACTAGTTGTAACGAGAAAAAATAATTACTCAAGTGAAATTAAGCACAAAGCTGCTAAAGAAACATGTCTTTAAATTGAGGCTGCGTGATTCACTAACCTCAGTATTGTAAATTAGGAGGCAAATGTGCACCCACGCATGAAGCTATAATTCTAGTCAAGCCAGTTCCCAGTGTCTTCCTGGTCTCGGAGGGGTTATGATGATACCGTTTTGGGAGACTGTAGACACAGCCACTTCTAGCTAGGTCAGGTGGAGTCAGCTAGGTTAGGAAACAGACTCGTTTTAAGGCAGAGGTTGATTGGAACCTTTGCTGCAGCTTCTCCTCAGCATTTATCCAGAGTTTCTCATGAGAGAAATTGTATTTCAATTATATTTTCATTATTACTTTTGAGGAAGGAAACATGTAAAAGTATGTCTAAGTAAAAGTATTTGTTTTAAGTCCCAATGAATATTGTAAGGCTGTATAAATTAAACCCAGATATTTTCTCCTAGACTTTTCTTGTTGCAGATATTCACTTGTAGGTAGTGCCTGGTATTTCTAAATTATAGCTGTTATATAAGCCATACTCTATCCAGAATGTCTTGCTTCTAGGACATAAAGAGATGTAGAATAAAAACTCCAAGATTTCATGGAAGTAAACAGGGAAACAGATAAAATCACAATTATAGGGTAATATTTTAGCATAGTATACCTCTCTGAAAAACTAATAAAAACATAAATAGAAAAATAACTGTAGAGCAAAGTAATGCAATTCATATAACATACATATATACAGAAGAGTACATATATTTTTCAAACACACATCTAATTATCTGAAATTTGACATTTTAACAGACTATAAAGCAATGCTCCAAAAATATAACAGGATAAGATACATGCTGTTTTTCACAGCAATACAATTATGCCAGAAACCAAAACATAAAAATTAAAAATTGTATTTATTTGCAAAATGATAAAAACACTTATAAATAATTCATGGTTTAAAGAAGAAATAACCATCAAAATTAGAAACCATTTTGAAAGAAATGACAATACAAATAGTACATATCAAAACATGCAGTATGCAGCTAGAAATGAGCTAAGAAAGAAATCCTTAAATACTATAGTATATAAATAAATAAGATTAGTGATCTAAGCATCTATTACATGAGATTAGTGACCAATCAATAATTTACTCCCAAAAGAACTTTAGGGAAAGGAATAATGAGGCAAAGAGCAGATATTAATATAATTGAAACTATGAAATAGAGACAATCAACAAAGTAAAGTGGCAACGTTTTTTGAATTTTATTGTGATAAAATATACAAAACATAAAAGTTACCACTTTAACCATTTGTAAGTACAGTTAAGTGGCATTAACTGTGTTGCATTGTTGTGCGACCATCCCCACCATGTATCTCCAGAACTTTTTACATCTTCTCTGTACCACTTAACCAGTAAGTCCCCATTTCCCCTGCATTTTAGTAAAAATACTATGAGGTTTTTGTAAAGAGATTGAAAAATTCATTAAAAAATAATATGAAAAAGGACCAAAGTAGCCTAACTCATCCTGAAAAAGGAAAGCGAAGTTAGAAGACTTACTTTACCAAACAGAAAGATAGAAAGGTCACATAATTTTAAAAACATGACATTGCCCAAGGATAAACAATAGCACTACATAGAATCCAGTCTTTGAATAAATTGTGAATATTTATAGGAAAAAAAAGTAATCAGATGATTACTCACAAGGAAAAAAATTAAGTTTTCCTCTTTCACATTATTCACAAAGGCAATTCCAGATAGACTGCAGATCTCAATATGAAAGTAGACAAACAAAGCTTGTAGAATACGACATCGCGGAACATCTTTATGACTTTGACCCAGGGAAATATTTTCTAAACTTGGTGCTAAAAGCATTAGACATAAAGGGCAATCCTTCCCGTCTAGATATTCAAGTCCTTCAGTTCTGAGAATTTTTCTTATATTTCTTGATAAAAGCATCCTCCATTTTTCCTTTGTCCTGCTGGAACTCTGAGTAATCAAATGATACTGAATCTCTGGAATGGGTTGTTCAATTTTCTTTCCACTACTATTTTCCATCTTTGATGTTTTTCTACTGTTTTTGAAGTAATTCTAAACTGTATCTTCCAAATTTTTCACTAAATGTTTTCCTTTTCCTCTGCTATTTTATTCTTTATTTCCAGGAGATCTTATCTCCTTATTATCATTAAAGAAATAGTATCCCAAGTTCCTATTTCCAGGTGAGCTGAAGTGATGAAGTGTGTTTTATCTTTTTTCTCCTATCAAATACAACTATAAGTTATGGGCAGAATCCATGAACTATTTGAACACTGATAACAAAAGAGCAAACAAGAGTACGAGGATGGAAAAAAGCACCAGATTATCCTACGTATTCTCCCCAAACTGATTATGTATGTAATGCAATTTCTATCAAAATTCCAGTAGAATTTTTTGGAGATAGAGAAAAGCTGGTTCTAAAATTTATATGGATAGACAAAAGAACTAGAATAGCTAAATCAATTTTGAAAAAAATGCAATGAATAATTACATTACCTGATTTTGACATTTGCTATAAACTTCAGTAATCAAGATAGTAAGATATTGGCAGAAAGGTAAACATATAGATCAATTGATCAGAATAGACAGTCTACTAATAAACTTACACAAATATGGCTAATTGGTTTTTGATGAAGTTAGGAATAAAATCAATGAAGAAATTATAATTGTTCAACAAATAATATTGGGACAATGGGCTATCCATAGGCAAAGGAAAGAAGCAGAAAAGAGAAAAAAGGAGAAGGAAAGGAAGAAAAAACCGTAAGAAAGGCATGGGTGGAAGAAGTAGAAGGAAAGGTGGAAGGAAGAAAAGAAATATTAACATAAATCTCACAATTTATACAAACATTAAAAATTGATCATATATGCAGATGTACACATGAAACTATAAAACTGTTAAAAGAAAACATAACAGAAAATCCACATGACCTTGAGTTGGGTGATGAGTTCTTAGATATGGCACTTTCCAAAAAAGGGGAAAAAAATACACTGGACTTAGTCAACTTTTAACACGTTTGCTCTGCGAAAGACAATGTTAGGACACTGATAGAAAGAAAGGCTGGCAGAAAATATTTCTAAGTCATGCATCTGATAGAGGAATTCTATCTAGGATATATAAAGAATCCTCAAAACTCAACAATAAGAAAACAACCCAATAAAAATTGGGCAAAGGTAATACAAAAAATTAGCAGGCATGGTGGCACACCCCTGTAATCCCAGCTACTTGAGAGGCTGAGGCAGGAGAATCTCTTGAACCCAGGAGGCAGTGGTTGTGGTGAGCCGAGATGGCACCCCTGCACTCCACCCTGGGCGACAAAGCCAGATTCCGTCTCAAAATAAATAAATAAATTAATTAATTAAAAAGGCAAAGGCATAAACACTTTACTAAAAAGAGCACAAGCCCGCAGAGAGATATTTGACATTATTAGCCATTATGAAGTGCAATTTGTTTTTTTCACAATTGCCCCAAACTGGAAACAAATGTCACACAACACAAATGTCCTTCAATGAGTAGATAAACTGTGGTACATCTGTGCCACAGAATTCTATTCAAGATCAAAAAAGGAATGAAAGTTTGATATATGCAACAACTTGGGTAAATCTTACTTCTAATAAGCTAATCTCAAAAAGTTATATACTGTGTGATTCCATTTCTATGACATTTTCAAAAAGGCCAAAATATACAAACGGAAAGTGTATTCATGATTGTCAGCTGCTCTGTGTGACTATAAAGGAACAGTGACTATAGATATCTATTAGGATGTGACTAAAAAGGAACAGTGGTGTTAGGGAGGCTTATGGATTGATAGAACTGGTGTATATCCTGATACGGTAATGGCTAGATGTATATACATATATGCTTTTTAAAATAAAGTCAATTTTACTTAAATAAATTTAAAAAATACAAATAGCTCCCATTTTGTGGCATAGACTTCATATACTCCATTCTCTTCTTGAAAGAGCTTAATTTGAGCAGCGTTGAGGGGGAGAGAAAACCCAGTGAGACCTTGGAGAACCGCCCGTTGCCACTGAAAGAGGAATACTGAGGTTACTAGTTCGTTTACTTCGGACAGCTCAGTGACATTTTGACAGCAAACACACACACACGTAGTATTAGAGCCGGGCGAACGATGATGTAAGTGCTCCTGTAGTTTCCGATTTACATTAATCTGACCCCATTTTAGGGTAAAACCGTAAGCGTAGTCGGCAGGATTCGAACCTGCGCGGGGAGACCCCAATGGATTTCTAGTCCATCACCTTAACCACTCGGCCACGACTACTGGAGTGGTAAGAGGACTGCAGATAGGATGGAACTTTCCTCAGTGAAGGAAATTGTTCCAGCTGGTCCGTGCGAGCCAGTGGTCAGTAGTCCCGATAATTGGAAGCACTAAGATGGGTGTATCCATCATAGAAGTGTCTTTATTTTGAACACACCGGGTCAATTTAACAACCAGCTCCCCTGACGAATTGACTCACCGCGGAGGTGCGGCCAGGCCTCAATCCTGGTTTTAATCCTGGGACCTTCTGCTAGAACTTTCAGGACCTCAGCCTTCTCGCTGATTGACCCTGTTGCTTAATGGATTTCAGGGAAGAAGGAAATGCTCCCTCAGAGAAACGGTACAGAAAACCTTCTCTGGATTTTCTCACTTGGTGTCCCTAAGACCCTAAATTTAAACCTAAAATATTCATCTCATTGTGTCTGGGAAATTGTTTTGCAAATGACAGTGCGCTTTCACTTTCCAGACGGGTTTAGAAGAAATTTACAAGAAAACCGGGCGGTGAGTTCTTTTCTTGCGAAATCCTAGATCCTAATAGATCCTAGTTACTTTCTAGAAAATTGATTACTTGGTTTAATTTTGCGACCAATGCAATAGTTGATGAAATCAAATTTAACCAATATAGCACATTTCCAGTTCTCCTTTTCACGTTTGTAACTCACCAGTTCCTTTAGCAGAGTGTCCAGATGCTCTATAGAAACCAAAGCAAACCAACCAGCAAACAAGCGATTAATGTGGATGCTAGATCCCAAGATGCATAGATGTACAGGTCCCACTTTATGGTCAGAAAAATGTTAATGGCCAAAATGAATCTGATGCATCTTAAGAAAGCTGAGCTAATTGCATGATTTTAATATATTATATTTAACCAGAAGTACCAAAGTGCTTTTTATATAGCATTCTATTTAATTCATATATCACTTAGAAAGTTTTTCTTTTTTCCAGAAAACTAAATCTTTTTCAAGATCAAATAATTTCCTTTTATCTGTACCCAGAGAAGGTTAACTATTTCATAACTGATAAACAGAATAAATGCGGTCAATGGAAAGTAAGAATGCACCACACTTACTTTCTATACATAGATAGATAAGAGTATTAGAGAGTATTAATACTCATAGGATCTACACGTCTTGTATTAGGTGATTTTAGGGGAAGTTTTAAAGAGACAGAGATTTGTTCTTGGTTAGATGCTATCTATAGATAGAACCAGAGATTACTAATGTGTTTTTCAATTGGCCATCTTCGGAAAACGTCCAGTCATTGGCTTTAAAAGATTGTATATTTTAAATCTTTATTTTCTGCCTGTCCCTTTAGGACCATTTTTGGAGCAGACCTCCGTCATATGGGTTCCTGAAAAGTTATTTGAAAGTTGCAATTTTTTGTTATGAATAAAAAGTTTATAAAAGAGTATTTATCAAAGTATATATGCAAAATAATGTTTAAAATTCGATTAAATATTCTTAGGTGAAGAGGGCAAAGAAGCCTTCATGAATTCTACAAACCTCTAAATGCTCATTAGAGGCAACATACTCATTAGAGGAATTATTTCAGTAACAAATTCAAAGAGCATATGATTGTGAAGGTTACTGAACAAGACAGTTGATCAAACCAAGGACTACTTAATGAAAAGATTCAATGACATCTGTATTTAGAGAATTCATCTTTCTTGTGTCAATATGTAAAATAAATGTTAATTAGAAAAACTTGGGTAATGATAGCTGACTCACACTGAGGGTGGGGAGGGGAGGAGAAAGAACACTCACAATCTCACCTCCCCCAAGCCAGCAATAGCAGCACATGGGTGTATCTCTTTTCCTCCTCTTCCCACAGTTTGAATGTAAAAAAAAAAAAAAAAAATTGTAAATAGTTGAAGTTATATAAAGTGTGCCAGCATTCTCCAGCCAAAAATATTCAGAAATACACCTATAGTTGAAGAAATTAGGATTATTGTTCCTTACAGCAAGCAAGAATACACAACATAAAGAAGTGTAGGGCATCTCAGTAAGAGTATTAGAGAGTATTAATACTCATAGGATCTACACGTCTTGTGTTAGGTGATTTTAGGGGAAGTTTTAAAGAGACAGAGATTTGTTCTTGGTTAGATGCTATCTGAAAGCAGGGGGTAATTCTGTAATTAGATAACAGATCTTATCTAGAAGGAGAAAAAATAGAGCTAGATTAGCTTCTTGGAAAACCTGTTCTCTGGGACTGTGCTTTCTCTTTTTTTAATTTATTTATTGTTATTATTTGTATTATATATTTTATTTTTTGGTGCTGTGACTTGGCTGACAGTGCTTTTTCTTTTGGCTCCTATGTTCTGGGACATTCCTCCCTTGGAAAGAGACCTCTTTGCAATACAAATTCGTTCTTATTTTTCTGAAGGGGAGACCGTCCCAGAACCCTCTTTTTTCATTTAGGCTCCTGGTCAGCTCTTTACCGACTCTGCCGGCTTTCTTGATCAAAGGCACTTTTGTGGGTTTTTTGTTTTTGGTCTGTTTGTTTTTTGAGACGAAGTCTCGCTCTGTCGTCCAGGCTGGAGTGGGCAGTGCGGCGATCTCAGCTCACCGCAACTTCCTCCTCCCAGGTTCAAGAGATTCTTGTGCCTCAGCCTTCTGAGTAGCTGGAATCACAGGCGCGCACCATCACGCCCAGCTAAGTTTTGTTTGATAGACATGGGGTTTCACCATGTTGGCCAGGCTGGTCTCGAACTCCTGATCTCAAATGATCCGGCCACCTTGGTCTCCCAAAGTGCTTTGATTACAGGCCTGAGCCATCTTGCCAGCCTCAACTGGACTTTTGAATACGTAGTAATCCTTTGAGCTAGGGGAAAAAGCAAGCCAGGTTAATGCCATTAAAGGAGTCATAGTCCCAAAGATGATGATAAATGAGGGTCAACCACACTTAATTGAAAAGAACTTGGATTTGTTAAAATCTACAAGCAAAACTGAATCCACTTAAAAATTAGATCGCTCAAATTTCATACTGGTAAGAATTATGTTAAATGCCTCCATTCTGCATCGTAGAGACCCCAGTGGGAAATTCTTTGACTTAATGTGTGCCCTCCCTACCTCTTCCATCACTTTGAAGAATGAGAGCCTTTTCGTGGGCTTCATAAAAGACTCAGTAAAAAGAAAAAGTAGATTCAGAGGTTTATTGACTGGGTTTCAATTCTGGAGAAAGAAGGGTGGGAGAAACGTTCCTGGAGAGAGGGAAGAGATGAAACATCCCCAGTCACAGAAGCTCCCAGTGCCAATTGCTCTTGCTCAGCCAGTGTTCCCTGACAATCTCTCTCCTCTCTCTCTCTCTCTCTAACCGTCCGTGACGGCCGCATTTGTTTCCCCGCGTGGGTCCTGGGTTCTAACCTTCTGTGACGGCCTCGTTTGTTTCTCTGCGTGGGTCCTGGGTTCTAACCCTTCCCTGACGGCCGCGTTTGTTTCTCCACCTGGGTCCTGGGTTCTAACCTTCCGTGACGGCCGCATTTGTTTCTCCACGTGGGTCCTGGGTTCTGACCTTCCGTGACGGTCGCGTTTGTTTCTCCGCGTGGGTCCTGAGTTCTAACCTTCCGTGACGGCCGCATTTGTTTCCCCGCGTGGGCCCTGGGTTCTAACCTTCTGTGACGGCCGCGTTTGTTTCTCCGCGTGGGGGCCTGGGTTCTAACTCTGCAGTGACGGCCGCATTTGTTTCTGTCACTTTGCACCAAGCCATCTTCGGGTCGCGGATCACCTGAGATTTCTTCTCTTCCCTCCGCGATTCTCCGCCCGTCGCTCAGGTGACAACCGCTCACCCGTTCCACGTCGCCAAACGGACTCTCCGGCACTTTAGTGTCACCTTCAACGACTTCCTTTCTGTCCAGGAAGACAAGCAGCCACCTCACCGACCGCCGCTAGCGGAGCAGGTACGGCTGGGCCGCACTGTCTTACCGAAAGGCGGAAGAGCAAAGGTGGCGTTTTCTCAGTCCAAACAGTTGTTAAAAGAAAATTCCCAGGTTAGAAAACCTGGGGGCCTTCCAAAGCCACCTGGATGCAGTGAATTTGTGCCACAAGGTCGTCATTTGCTCTGTGAGCTTATTGGCAAAATACAGGAAACTCGTTCTCAAACACAAACAAATAAAAAATGCAGATATGAACAAGAACGAGCAAGAAGGGCCTGTCTTTGGAGAGAGAACTCTAGACGAGCTGGAGGAAAGGGACTTTGGGGACTCGGCCATGTATTAAAAATACCATCCAATGTCAAATGTTGGAAGTTCCTCAAATTTCATTCTGTGAAATCGACTGTCCCAAGCACGGAATTGGACAGGCCAGATTAAAAGAGAAATGGATTTTGATCCTTGGTCAAACTATTATTTTCCCCCCACATGTATACCTTTAATAATATGAAAGCTATGACACACACAAAAACACTAAATGCACTTAGTGTTCCTTTTACGTCCTAATGTTAGTGGGGACAATGAACATACAACTAAAGTAATATAAAATGTCTTTGGAAAACAGGAAGGGAAGGGTCCAAGTTTGATCAGAGAAACCCAACAATTGTTAAAACAGTGCAGCATTTAGTGAAGTCCCTTTTGCCAGTGGCTGCCGTATGTCCATATCTTGGATTGCTTTTGGGTGGTGCTTCAAGAACAGACTGCGGACCTGGCCTTCTAACTTCCCCAAAAAAACTTCCTACAGAAGACTATGGGAAAAGCTTCTTTGTGATCATCTTTGTCTGGAATGATGGAAAACATGAGAAATGAACGGCAAACTCTCATCCCCAGAACACCACCGTCATCGGGGGGTAATGACTCAGTGGAGTATCTTTTTTAAATTATATTTTAATGTTTTTCCTCTGTCGCCCAGGCTGGGCTGCACTGGTGCCATCTCAGCTCACCACAGCCTCCGCCTCCCGGGTTCAAGTGAATCTCCTGCCACAGCCTCCCGAGCTGTGACTGCAGCTGCACACAACCACGCCCGGGTAATTCTTGTGTTTTCAGTAGAGATGGGATTTCACCAAGTTGGCCAGGCTGGTCTGGAACTCCTTACTTCAAATGATTCGCCTGCCTAGTCCTCCCAGAGGGCTGGGATTACAGGCCTGAGCCACCCCACCAGGCCCAAGCTCTGGATTTCTTAAAATTCTCTAGGTGTTTAGGGTATCCTGTCACTCTCAGGGTCACCTTGCCACTTAGGTTTCTCTGCCCTTGCGGTGCCTGCAGAGTGCTCTTCTATGCCGACGAGTTGCAGCCGGTAGTGCTTCGGATATTCAGGGAATAGGGCCTTCCACTGGGGGCCTGGAAAGAGCCACCTTGCCCCTTTGGATGATAGTGCTGGTCCCTGAGGCGCAGACCTCTCTGCGGTGCCTGCGTCCTCTCTTCACTGCCCTCCAATAGCTTGGCCCAGGAGACTTTGTAGGAGACCTGCGGTTCCCGCAGAGCGGGGCAGGGCAAGTCCACATCCTCAGAGCAAGCCACCTGCACCTCCTACGTTGCGGGCGCCAGGCTATAGGGTTTACTGGTTTATTATAAAGGGTATGGCAAAGGTTACAAATGAAGAGGCGCACAGGGCAAGCTATGGGAGCAGGGGCGCGGAGCTTCCAAGCACTCCCTGGGCCGGGCACCCTCCACAAACCTCCACGTGTTCAGCTGTCCGGAAGCTATCCAATTGTTCACATACAGACAACTGAAAACAGTTACTGAAAGGCTCAGTAACTCCCCCGTGTCAGGGATTGCATATCCCTTGTGTTGTCGCATTTTTGTGTTTCTTGAACTTTCAAGTGACTGAAGCAGAATGTTTTCAGGAAAAATATTACATGAATAACCAAATTAATTAGCAATCTCAGGACGGAAGGTGGCTCACAAGCAGGCTCTGCAGCTCAATGGATAGCACATTGGACTTCTAGCCTAAATCAAGAGATTCAAAGGTTGTGGGTTCGAGTCCTGCCAGAGTTACAGTTATATTTTGTGATTTGAGTGGATATCTGTGCAAGTAATTTCTCCTTTTATACTCTCTCTCTCTCTTTTTTTTTTTTTAAATATGGAGTTTCACTCTTGTTGCCCAGGCTGGTGTGCAATGGCGAGACCTTGGCTCACTGCAACCTCTGCCTCCCGGGTTCAAGCGATGCTCCTCCCTCAGCCTCCCGAATAGCTGGGATTACAGGAATGCACCACCACACCCGGCTAATTTTGTATTTTTAGTAGAGATGGAGTTTCTCCATGTTGGTCAGGGTGGTCTCGAACTCCCGACCTTAGGTGATCCACCCGCTTCGGCCTCCCTAAGTGTTGGGATTATAGGAGTGAGCCACTGCACCCAGCCCAATTTCTCCTTTTATTAATTGGACGTTTTCTCCAGTCAGCGAATCCCATTTTTCTGTAATTCATTTTCTGCTTTGTAGTGTTAGCATCTGAGAAGCTTCTTCACATGTATAGACGTCTACAGTCGCTAGATGACCAAATCAAAGGGGAAATGATAAAAGTTGGATATTACAATGAATACCAGGAACTGTTTCTTCCTTATGAAAACAACTTTCTGGGGCAGATAAATTTATCGTTTTCCTGGCCTCTGCTTGAGAATTGCCAGTAGACGTCCTGAGCTGTGCCTGTAAGAATTCTGCAGCTTCTGTTTGGAAACAGCCCATCTTTCTTGCTGGTGAGAACTCAAGACTCAAGTCTGCCCTTCATCTCATCCTCAACGCCAATAAGCGATCATTGGTAGTGCCAAGATTTCAGCTGTAAGAAATTAATTGAAATTAAATTCGCTTTTAAATGAAATATTATGAATGAGGATCTCTAGCACTGACTTTGATCCAAAACAAAGATTGGTAAAAGTCCTCCCCCTACCCAACTGTACAAATACAGCTGGAAAATGTCTCCTTTTCATCCTAGAACACTACTTCCTTAATTCCCTCCACTGGTGCATCGTTTCAAGTATTCTGTGCATCTTCCCAGGAATTTTATATGTATGTTAACATTAGGAATTTGTAATATATTTCTGGGAAGATGCATATAGATGCATTTATGTATACACACATTATCTACATATACACATATAGAGGTATATCTCCACTCATCTTTGACTGTAGTGATACCATTTAACATACGTAGTGTTCTTTCATTCTTTATATAAATTACGTGAAATTCCATAGCATGGATTGTACCATTGTATCACAAACACATCACACCCTAAATCCAGATTGCCTGCCATCGAGTGGTCTGGCCCACTCTCACTGAAGGTCTTGGAAAAGGCTCTTCTGTTTGTGGAGGGTGAAAAATAGGGGGAAGATGCCTTCTTGTGGACCACAGACCTGCTGTGTTTTCAGTAGTGCCGGTGCCTGGCATGCTTCTATGTAGGATAAAGAGAGAATTGATCAACCTCAGCCTTTGCTTGCTTAGCAAAATAAATCCACCGACAAAGCCCTTTTTAAAAACCATGACATTTGATGTGGTGGATTTTCCCCTCAACTTGCACAATTTGGCAATAATGTAGTGGATCGTTATTGATCAATAATCAATATTACTGTTCATTATCAATAATGATCCACATTATCATTATCGATAACAATGATCAGCTAATGTGTTGATTGACCATATGTAGAATATTTATTATTTGTTACATACTCCTCTTCTTATGATATTAATTACGTCTAATCCGGTCAGGCAATGAAAGGGGGTATGATAGAGTCACAGCTTCTGACCCTGTTTATTCCTGTATCAATTTCTCAGTAAATTATATTCTCTTACTCCAGCTGCAATGTCACCCTTTATCGTGTATTAAATTTACACATATGTGCAGATGATTTCTGAGCTCTCTATTCTATGACATTTTGTTTATCCTTGCAGCAACAATGTGTGTTCTGAATTTTTTTTTCTTTGGTGACGGGCAGAAGGTATATGAGGAAGGAAAGAAGAAGGCCAGCAGGTGAAGAAAAAGGTCAGGTGAGGGCAATGGAGAAGGAAAGACATGCAGAAGTGTGGAAGGGTGGTCAAAATGCCTGCCACTTATAGAGAAGTTGAAAGACTGAAAATAGGAATTAAAGCCCTCTCCTTATCTATATTTTAAGACCTAGATTTTAAGGCTGAGCTATTACTATTATTCCATGTAGAAATTTGTGTAATTTTTATCGAAAGGACAGAGGAAGGAAGACAGAGGGAAAGGAAAGGATGTCCCAACCACACTGGTCCAAGAAGAGTGAAAGAAGCGCAATGTTCTAATGAAGAGCAACGTTTGGTGAGTCTGCCAAAGAGTAAAAAAAAGGGCAGAGTAGTAAAACAGTTAACACGAGAAGTTGCAGATCCTGAATCTGTGGCAAATGCAAAATAGGTCTGTGTCAGAAGTGGGATTCGAACCCACGCCTCCATTCGGAGACCAGAACCCCCAACAAGGGGAGCCTGAACTTGAGTCTGGCGCCTTAGACCACTCGGCCATCCTGACACCTGGTGGAATGGGTGGTTCAGTGGTGTACTTAACGTCATTAATAGTCAATCAGTTCCAGGGACTGCGTTCACGAATTGGGAAACAGAAGCGGCTGAAGCTGAGTTTTGATGGAAGCTGAAGACTATCACTATGGCACATAGTTAAGGCCGCCCCAGAGCCGCAGCCGGGTGTGTTGAGAGCCGCTCCTGCCCACACCTCCTCTGACCTCGCGGCCCCCCGAGCTCCCCTCTCCCCAGTCACCCGCCAGCCCCTCAATCCAAGTGAGTCCGGACAGGGTGGCAATTTCACTTAACTTTGTAGATTTTGTTAGCGCTGGCTGCGGAGACGTTTTCTGCTGGCTTTTTGAGTCTCACACGCTCTTCTCATAATTAAATTGAAAAAACGACGTAGGTAAGGAGCGAGCCGGTGAGAAAGGCTTGAACACCCCTTTAACCCTGTCTGCCAGCATCCGAATTGTCCAAGCGCAGGTGGCGGCGCACTGCACACTGTCCTGCCTTTCTCCCCGATCCCCACTTCTTCCAGCACTTTCTTCACCCGCTGGCTTTTATCTCGCTCATTTTTTTCTCTCATTCATTTCTTCCTGATGGCCTGGGGAAAGGGGATGCGAAAGTGAAGGGATGTGATATATGGTACGAAATGTGCTAGTAGAGATACGAGTAAAAAGCGCTTATGGCCATTCCCCAATAATAAACTGTATCCGCTTGCGCTCTCCCTCCTTTCAGTGATGAACGTGAGAGGTTCTAGTCCCCAGGCTCGCGGATGTCCTTGCTTCCATTCGGCAGGGCAGGCCTTCCAGCATGACAGACACGCCTTGTCAATCAGTTACTGCAGAGCTGCAGGCTGTTTGTGAACAGACTGGCTAGAGGTGTTGGTCTTGTTGTTGTTTACTTGTCTGTCATTTTGAAACTGCAGCAGCGAGAACAGGCGCTTGTGGCTGCCAGGCTGGAGCGCAGTGGCTGTTGACAGGTGTGATTTGAGTGCACCGCAGCCTGGAGCTGCTGATCTTAACAGATCCCCCCGCCTCGGCCTCACAAGTAGCTGGGACTTGTATTAATAAGTTCGTGATGTAGCTGTAGCGTGTAAAATATTTTAACAACATATCGAGAAGTGGAAAGAATGAAAACCTTGAGTCAGATGTAAGTGGGACCGAATTCAGGCTCCGTCCTTAGCAGAACCTTCTAGTGGTCCAGGCAGAGGTGATGATGGTTTGGACTAGATGACGGTGGGCGTCAGATGGACCACATGGCGAAAATGAGCCAGTAGCTTTATCCATAGGGAAGAGGAAAAGGAAGTGATCCGTGGGCAAGAAGCACAGTTCGCAATCAACAGACTAGGTTCTACGCCATTCAAGGGCATCATCACAGTTTGCCACCCCATGCTCGCAATATCACAAACCAAAATTAACAGAGAAAAAACGAAACCAAAGTAGAAGTTTTTACCAGTCAATAAATTTTTAAAATGCTTAAAGAAGGGCTTTTCTTTCCCCTCCCAAACCAACACAACTGGAGGCAGGCTTTGGCAGAACTATAATGTCTAAATGTTGGAAGGTAGTTTGAAACGTTCGGAATAGTTTTGAGCAGGACTATCAAAAAGCTTATTATTTATAGAACCTTCATCTAAAGGAAATTGTTCCATTTAGAAAAGTGACCTAATTTTTTCTATAAATGGGAATGCCGGTAATCCATAACATGACTTGATGACACTTACGTGAAGACCAGAAGTGATTGCATTAGATCTCAAATGCAGCCAATGAAGTGACATGTGAGGGGTGTCAGACACAAACTTCACTGTTGAACAACAAGGGAATTTTCTCTGCTAAGTAGACCAAACATATTTTACTATTTTTTTTTTTCGCTTTTAAAGTGGGAAATACTGAGAGATATCATCATATGGTAGAAGAAACTGTGACTTGACAAAAAAAGAAGACATGAAAAGATGTACTGACTCATTATTTACTGTTGACCTGAGTATAAATCAGGAAACTTAATATTGATGGCGCTGGTAGAAGAATCCAGCATGAATCCTAAAAGATTAGAGGTGTTCCCAGTTGAAATGTGGCTGACCTAATTATGAAGCTCCCACTCATGCCAGGCTTTGCTGGAATCTAAGGAGAGTGGGGAATAATCGAGTATACACACCAAGTGCATTGGCTTATGAGCCACCAAGAAATGCAGCATGCTACCCTCAAAGCAAATAGCCTGCTTTATTCCAGCTACACGAATCCAGCCTTTCTGGAGAGCCAGGCATATGGCAAGATTGCTGCTTTGTTGGCCAGCCCTGCTCAGGAATGTAGCCTTTTGCTTTCCTTTGGGCAAAACTGACTTTATTGATCTGTTCACTCATTCATTCATCTCACAGATTTTTGTTGAATGCTAGTCAGGTTCTGATTCTGTAGTTGGTACTGAAGACACAAAAGTGAAGCACTGGAGGGAGACGGACATCCAACCAGTCGGTGCCAAAGGCCTCCAGGGACACACTTGGAGTTGAACAAGTTCCCATGTTGTGTGTTCTCCCTCACTGCAATATGTTTATTACATGTTCGTTACATGTTTATTACATGTTGCAGTGAGGGAGAACACACAACATGGGAACCATGGGTGTATCACTAATAGGGTGTTAGAAAAAAACAATTATAAAATTCAGACTTTGGCTGGGTGATTTGGGAGAAGGTTAACAAACCAGGGCTTTGCCCTGCTTTGGATACAGTCAGGAAGTAGGGGTAATTTTGTGATGGGATATCTTAATAAATCTTATCTAAAGGGAGGGCAGGCTAGAGCAAGCCTAACGCTGTAATTGGTAAAGAAGTAGCCATTATTCTTGTGATCTGGGAGAGGAAAATGTTTGGTATTTTGTGGCGTGAACAATGTTGATGTTTTGTTTGTGTTCAGATACGATTGTGAAATGGCCTGGTTTCTGTCTTAATTTATTGGAGAATTTTGTTCTGCTGTTGATGTTCTGTAAAATTGTTTATGTTCTACAGAAGAATATCAAGATCTAGGCCAGGCATGGTGCTCACACCTGTAATCCCAGCACTTAGGGAGGGGCAGGCAGGCTGATTACCTAAGGTCAGGAGTTCAAGACCAGCCTGGCCAACATGGTGAAACCTTGTCTCTACTAAAAATGCAAATGTGGCCATGTGTGGCGGAAGCACCTGTGACCTCAGCTACTTGGGAGGCTGAGCCAGCACACTTGAACCCAGGAGGCAGAGGTTGCAGTGAGCTAAGATCATGCCAATGCACTCCAAACTGAGCGACAGAGGGGGACTGTCTCAAAAGAAAAGAAAAGTATCGAGATCTAGTTGTAAGTGCCAGCCCAGATCCTGGATGTCAGGGGCTGCTTTTCTCATAGTTAAAATAGGTAGGCGGGTAGATGGTGTGGTGGCATGTGCCTGTAATCCCAGCTGCTTAGGAGGCCAAGGCAGGAGAATCGCTTGAACCCGGGAGGTGGAGGTTGGGGTGAGCCAAGATCACGCCATTGCACTCCAGCCTGGGCAACAAGAGCAAAACTCCATCTCAAAAAAAAAAAGAAACCTTAGGCAAAGAAGAGATATGGGATGTGAGACAGATTTTCACAATAATTACTAGCATTGTTATTAAAGGACTCATTGGGAAGGCGAGATTTGAACGAAGATCTGAAAGAATATAAGGATCGTGTCATGTGACTATTTGGGGCAGATGTTTCCTAGTTGAGGGCAAGGTGGATTAAGTGAAATGAGGCTTGCTGTTTTTGGTAAAGCAAGAAAACCCATTACATGCAGCAGGAATAGAAGTTGTGCAACATGCAGTCCCATTGCTAAACCTGTCTTCAGCCTTTCCCAGATCATAATTATCATCCGCTGCTGCCCACTGCTTCATTCCAAGGCCTCACCTGATCTCCTATTCCACGTTTCCTTCCACCTCTGATTTATCTCTTCAGTGAATCATAAAATGGTAGTTAAAATGGCATGAAGCTCAGAAATAAAACAAGGAGGTCTGTTGCATGCATTACGTGAAAATTGGAGGGAAAAGTCCTGCAGGCATGATGGCTTGTTTTTTAGGTCAAACCAAAATAATCTCTAATTGACATTTATTCTTAAATAATGTCATTCTCCTAGGTATATATTTGTCACATTACTTTTAATTCCTGAAATTCTGTATGTAACTTACATAATAAAATAGCATTTACACATATACTATTTTATAATAGTCGGTATCATGGGTACCATGTGACTTTTAAATAGTTGGTTAGATTGTGTTTGTCTTCCTGTATAGAAAAGCTAACAAATAATGTTTTTATTTAGTTAGTTATTAAGACAGAGTCTTGCTCTGTCGCCGAGGCTGGAGGGCAATGGTGCAATCTCAGCTCACTGCAACCTCTGCCTCCCAGGTTCAAGCAACTTTCCTGCATCACCCTCTTGAGTAGCTGGGATTACGGGTGCCCACCACCACTCCCAGTTAATTATTATTATTATTTGTATTTTTCTTAGAGACCAGGTTTCACCATGTTGGCCAGGCTGGTTTCGAACACCTGACCTCAAGTAATCCACCCGTCTCAGCCCCTCAAAGTGTTGGGATTACATGCGTGAGCCACCGCGCCCAACCTAGTGTTTTAAATAATAGAATTACTGACTCAAAAATAAATAGTCCTGGGTTAGGTGGCACAGATCTGGTACAGCTCCTCATGTAACAAGTCTCTTCTTATCTTTCTCTTCTGCCACATTTGATTTGGGGTTTTTGTCCCCATGGTCCCTCTTTGCAGACGTCTCATGAATTGATGAATACGGAACGAACCAGGAGCACTACTTCCTGAACTGCCAGGCCATTCTTGTCTTTGAATGAGCTGGGGCTCCAGACAGAATGCGAAGAGAAAATTAGAGAAAGACTTGTATTTTTATTTCCCCCTAGCTCTAAAGAACCTAGACATTCCATTTTGGAAAGTGTGGGGAAAATACCCACTGAGGCAACAGAGAACCTCACCTTCTCTCCACATTTCTCTCAAGGATTCCCCTCAGTCAGGGCAATCATTCCCGAAGAGGGTCTCCTCCTCCTGGTTCCGCCCTCCAGGATGGCAAGGACGCACAGAACTCCCTTTGGCGATATAGGAATGATCTTCATTCTCCCCACAGTCGTGCACATTAATAGGCTGTTTAATCAAAGTACAGTGTGGAGGATAAATTATCGGCTTGGTGATTAAATGGCTTAGGTGATTGAGCCACAACCCTGGTAGTTTCCAAGACCATGGATTTCCTCCAGCTTTTCTTGGGGAGCCAAATTATGGATGGGATTACATTATTTAAAGAATTAACAAATCCTCTATGGAAGGGCCTGGGTAGCTCAGTTGGTAGAGCATCAGACTTTTAATCTGAGGGTCCAGGGTTCAAGTCCCTGTCCAGGTGTTAAGTGTAGTTTTGACTTCTGCCGCATGTAGAAGTTGAAACGGTCCTACACTTTGCTAGCTTTACTTACTTATGCCCTCCAAAGACTAACTAAATCACATCTTTCCAGAAAATTTAGGATTATGGTAAAGATATTATAACAGGTAATTTGCACTGGAGTTACTGGATAGCCACTTTCAAATTCCCTTACCTGGTGTGGGATAATTACCTTACTCTGGAGGGTGTTGCAGTGGGGGGACCCTAGGAGTGTGTAGACTTTGAGAGCAGTGGCATTTGTCTCTTTCATCTCTGAGTTTCCCAGGTCTTAGACAAGATTGTGGTACACAAACCTTGCAAGAAACACATCAACTAAAACCTAGACACATTTTGAAATTGTTAGTCATCCATCTTGTGCTTTCTTTTTTTTTTATTTATTATTATTATTATTATTATTATTATTTTGTGCTTTCATTACAAAGCTACTGTCCTTACCTTAAGATATAGATAATCTATGAAAACCCCAGCAATGGGCTTCTGCGTGTTTTTTCTGTGTACAGCACTATAGATTTTTATAAGGCTTGAAATGGGTTTTGGACACAAAGTCGAGGTTTTTACCCAGCGGGCACTGTGAGCACAGTAAGTGCGTATTCTTTATGACTTTTTCCCTCATTTTCACTAAGACATATGCACCCTGGAGAAGAGGAGCAGACTAAGCAGGTTTCTATCAGAGAAACCCTGTATTTGAAGAGTTGTGGAAGTTTTCCCGTCTTCAGAGTGGACCTCAGAAATCCTTCAGTAGGCAGGGCAGCAGGAATTGTCATTCCCAGGTTGCACCTGACATAAAAACCAAGTATCCCTTTAGCGGAAACAGGTATTGAAAGGTCAAAAGTCTGCTGTTCCACAGACTGAACCTCCAGCTGAATTAGGACTAACCTAATTCAGCTGGTGAAAGGGATGAGATCTGCAAGAAGAGTGAGAAGAATTCATGGTTTCAAAGACTTTCAGGATCTCCCAAAGTGTGTCTCAGTCACTTGGGGACTCATGTTTCTTCCTGAACTTGAGATGTGTCTAATTTAGTAATGACTGGAGCAAACAAGGTTTCCTCTTCAGAAGAATTAAAAGGTAGGGAAAGAGGTTGGGCGCGGTGGCTCACCCCTGTAATCCCAGCACTTTGGGAGGCCGAGGTGGGTGGGTCACTTGAGGTCAGGAGATCGAGACCAGCCTGGACAACATGGTGAAACCCCGTCTCTACTAAAAATATAAAAGTTAGCTGAGCATCGTGGTAGGTGCCTGTAGTCCTAGCTACTTGGAAGGCCGAGGCAGGAGAATTGCCTGAACCTGGGAGGTGGAGGTTGCAGTGAGCCAGGATCACACCACTGCACTCCAGCCTGGGCGACAGAGCAAGACTCCATCTCAAATAAATTCATAAAAATAAAAGATAGGGAAAGAAGAATGAAAATTATAATTTACAACACAAGACAGAAGATTTAAATGTCTCCCCCTTCAGCATTTTTTTCTGCACTTTCACGACTGGGATTTCCTGGGTTCTTGAGGTTTGGGGTGGGGGTGAGAAGTGGAATGACCGGCCACTTCCAAGGCTTTTGCAGGCGTAGAAGACCACCGCCCACAGACTCCTCTCCTGTGCTTCTGCCTGTTTAGCACGCCCATCCTGGTGCTGCCTTTTCCTCTTTCCTCTTCCTCACCTCCCTAGGTCCTTCTTCTGTCCCTCTTGTCTCCTCTTTTCTTCTTCCCTTCATCCTCTGTTACCTCTCAGGTGCTACTTAAGTCCTTCCTTTCCTATCCATAAGGCAAAGTAGAATGAATCACCGCCGGGAACATCAGAGATTCCATATTAATCCATGTCCTTTTCTAACATGTTTCATCACATCTTATCTTAAATTTACCTCATTCAAAGACCAGAGTGACCTGCACGTTGAAAAAGTAGTATTTGCTGCCACGGTCATATTTGGCCTTTAGTCATGCATGAGACATGTTTGAGCACCTTAGCAGAAGAAGAAAGGAAGCAGTGAGGTAAGAACCAGAGACAGACAAAAGACTTCATAATGTTTCCCACAGTCATGAAGGTAGTCTCCATTCACTGAGTAAAGAGGATATTACCTGTGTTGGGTTTTTTTTGATGGAGTCTTGCTCTGTTGCCCAGGCTGGAGTGCAGTGGTGAGATCTCGGCTCACTGCAACCTCCACCTCCCAGGTTCAAGCAATTCTTTTGCCTCAGCCTCCTGAGTAGCTGGGATTACAGGTATATACCACCATGACCAGAACTTTTTGTATTTTTAGTAGAGATGGGGTTTCTCCATGCTGGCCAGGCTGGTCTCAAACTGCTCATCTTGTGATCCAGCAGCCTTGGAAAGTGCAGTGATTACACCGCATCCAGCCTACCTTGTTCTTAAACTTGGAAAGCATGAATGACTCCTAATGGAAGATTACTGCAACCTTGATTCCATGGTTCCACCCATTAAGGCCCTTATACCAAATATTGTAATAACTGACTCCATCTGTTCGTCAACTGTTATATATTCTGTAGTCATAGGTTTGTCAACTATATTTTGTTTAGTGCTATTTCAATGCCTCAAAGCTTCTCAGTTTGCTTGCATCTGTGAGGGAACACAGTACACTTTTGCCTCCCCACCATAGCTTATCTCATATGGCTTGCCATAGCATATACTCTTTGCTGGCAAGATCTTAACTGCATCCAACTGTCTTCAGAAATACAGTTGTGATATTACATTGATGACATTCTTCTTTGTGGAGACTTATTTGACACACATTCGGGACATACAAACATTTAACTGGGTGCTCATGCCTGTAATCCCAGGACTTTGGGAGGCCAAGGCAGGTGGATCACCTGAGGTCAGGAGTTCAAGACCAGCCTGGTCAACATGGTGAAACTCTGTCTCTACTAAAACAACAAAAATTTGCTGGGCATGGTGGTGCATACCTGTGATCCCAGCTACTTGGGAGGCTGAGGCAGGAGAATCACTTGAACCCAGCCTGGGCGACAAGAGTTAAACTCTGTCTCAAAAACAAAAGAGACATACAGACATCCACCGAGGACTTCACAATAAAGGGATGGGCCACTGCCCCTCATGTACAAAAATAAAATTATGTAATTATCTCTACTATGATGAGATGTTGAAATTTGACAAAATTATTACCACTTTCTAAGACACTCTTAAGAATGGTTGGATAGTTCTTTAGCATGATAAAATACATATCCCTCAAGCCACAAGCCAATCAACATTTTTCTTACTCACCCTTCAACCTAGTACTCCCACTTTGAAACATTTATACTTAAGATACATTTCCAACAATATGAAACTATCTATCTACACACATTAATTACAGGACTATTTGAAATTGCAAAATACTGGAAACTATCTAAACTACCAATATTTATTGAATGACCTATTGTTTCCACACATAATGGTGTAATATGTAGTTATAAAAGGGAGTGAGGGTCAAGTGCAATGGCTCATGCCTGCAATCCAGGCATTTTGGAAGGTCATGGCAGCAGGATTGTTTGAGCCCAGGAGTTTGAGACTAGCCTGGGTAAAATAGTGAGACCCTGTCTCTAGAAAAAATAATAATAGTTAATTAGCTAGGTATGGTGGTGCATGTCTGTGGTCCCAGTTACTAGGGAGGCTCAGGTGGGAGGATTGCTTGAGCCCAAGAGGTCGAGGCTGCAGTGTGAGTTACTTTAGTCACTTATGTTGCAGAGCCTTAGTTGGCTGTATCGCTGTATGGGCAGATTTTGACTATCTCGGTTGACTCAGACTTTTTGTTAGACCTGGACAACAGAAGCAACACGCATCCTGGAATATTAATGCCATCTGCTGATGCTTGCTGATGTCTCTTCATACCACAAACCACAGATCGTCTAAGTAGTGGAGAGCAGGTAGGGGTGATGGAAAAAGATCCTGTAGAACTGCCAGAGAATCATTTGTTTTCACTCATTTTTGTTCATGTGAAGAGTCCATAAGAAATAGTATAAACTAAGGAAAGAGTAAGACCTTAAAATATCCCCTCCAACTGCGGCACCAAAGTTAAAAACATACACTGACCAGATTTACAACTGGATAAACAGAGGGCCAGAACTAAGTGACCTGATTAAAGGGGTCTCTGTCTCTGCTAAACACCTCCTTACTAACTTGATTTGAAACAGTGCATAACAAGTCAAAGTTTCATGTGTTGGAAAAACTTGTCAGAATCTTGAAAATGGGCAACAGAGATGATTGGGTGTTTTTCAGTGAAGTTCTGGGCATTGTCTAATGGACCTCTGGAAATGACTTGATTCTGAGTGTGCACCTTTGACCACATGTTTATTTGTTAAACGATTCTAGGACTCACCAGGGGAAAAGTTGACTTGTAGATAACTAATAGTAATGCAGATGATATTAACTCATACCAATTCAAATACATTTTGTCCAATAGAAATATAATTAATTTCCAGCAGAAAAGAGAACCTCAGAGATTGCATTTTACCGTCTTGTATAGATTGTTAATAAGTTTTCCATTTATCATTTACTTATTAATTTCCTCAAGAATCCTAAGATATAAATTGTTATCTAAAATTCACAGATGAAAGGAAGGGACAAAATAACTCAAGACATTGCCCAATTTGTAAGTGATGCAGGCTGAATGTAAACTTCCCCACCCGCCCTGGTAGTTCCAGAGTCCCTTTCTGTCCCAAAGTCTCTCCCATGGCAGGGCGGTCTGAAACGACTCTCATCAACTCGCGCTCCTGAAACACACTAAGGCAAAGAAAAACGCATTTCTTGCTCCTAACCAAACAGTTGAGGAATGAAAATTCCTTGGCGTGTTTCCAGAGCCAGTTGAAAACATTTTGAATCCTGACACATTCAGTGCCTCTTCCCAGAGAGAAGACGGCAGTGGACTTCCGTCAGATGGTCACTTGCTCCGTGAACCCATTGATAAACCAAAACTCGGGAATCCGACTTAAAATGATAAAACCAGAAAGGGCTGCTTCCTAAAGCTAGTATTGTTGAGATTGGAATCAGAACTCACACCTTTGCCTCCCCATCAGGGAATCGAACCGTGGTTTACCCACCTGACAGGCAAGGATACTCACCACTATACTAACAAGGAAGGTGCAATAACAAGGTAAAAAGAAACTTAATTGCAGCGGCCTTGATACATTGACTAATGAAAATTTTTTCCCTTGGCAGAGGATCTCTAAAAAATATGTTAATCTTCATATTAAAAAATTGTTATTCTATAAAACAGATTTCCCATGTTGCTTCGAAATCTAAATGAGCCATGAAAAATGAGCCAATATAATTAACAGATTAAAAGGCAAAAACATTTCAGCAGATTCAGAAAAAGCATTATACAAAACCCAATAGCCTCATAAAAAAAAATTTCAGCCAACTAGGAATAGAAACAAAGTTTCTCAAACTGAGAAAAGGCATCTACCAAAAAGAAAAAATCCTATGGTTGATATTTCGTGGATATTACACTTCATGATGAAAAACTGGATGCTTTCTCCCCAGATGAGAAACAAGGCAAGAACGGTGGCTCCCGTCACTTCTCTTCAGCGTCTTATGAAGAGACCATCAGTGCAAAGGGCTCCTTGCTTAAATGGAACCAGATTTCCATCTGGAGTTGTTCTCCTGCTGGATGGATGTCCTTTACCACTGCTCAGTCTGCATGTCTCTTGGTGAGGATTTCTTTCATCTTTTTTGTATCTCTAAAAACCTCTTTATTTTGCCATCTCTTTGGGAAATATTTTGACTGTGCAAAAAATTTTAGGTTGACAATTTTTAAATTTTAATACTTTAAAGAATTTTCTCCACTGTCATACAACTAGCAACTTTCCAGCAAGACATCTGCTTTATCCTTATCTCTGATTCTCTGTACATATGTGCCTGTTCATCTCTGGCTGTTTATAGGAGGACTTAGTTTCCTGGGCACACACATGCAGGGTAAAGATGTAGTAACTACCTCAAGTGTGGTTTTTCCCAGAGTTGATAAACAGCCCAGCAGAAGAGAGCAGAAGGCCGAGAGACAGACCCACGTAAGTCTAGACATGACTGATAGCCAAATATCAGAGCAATAGTGAAGGGCTATATTTGTTATAAATGTGCCGGAACCATTGGATAACCAGCAAAGCAGGCCAGGTGGCCTTTTGGCTTAGGCTCAAGCAGGATAATAATGTTACCTATTAATCGAGTTGTTAAAGTTACCTGGCTTCCTGTTTTCACAGTGAGTGGAGCAATATCGAGGTATAGGAAGTCATCGATGAACATATTTGCTTGAGTTGCTGTTGTTACTATTCATCGTCCTGTGTCGTGCAGTGTCTTATGGTTGCCATGACTCAAGTGCCTCCTAGTGAGGCAGAAACTCCACAAGACACTACAGTCCATCCTGGGGTGCAGTTTCTTTCGGGTGGCTGAGGCTCACACAGTTCTGCCCCACTGCAGGGTGAATGCTGGGATGCCTGTCTCTAGAAGTTCAGACAAGGAAACTGGTGTGTGAGGGTGGGTGCCTGCACTCCCTCAGCCCTTATTTCCAGGTGGGGATTACCCCAGAGGAGTAATTCTTGAGATGTAGCCCCCAAGACCTTTTTGGGGGAGGCGAGGCCAACATAATCTTCTGGTAATACTTGGGCATTATCTGTGTTTCTCACACTCATGCACTCCTGAGCGAAAGTGGAGTTTTCGAGAGACCATATGAGGTGAGATGAAGCCACCAGCTGGAAAACTCCACCGATGCAGAAGCAGCTGTGAGTGTCCAACTTGCTGCTGGGATGACAGCCTCTAAGAGGTCTGCACAATGCAAAACCAGCTTGCTCTTCATGATAACGTACCTTTTTAAAGAAAATATAGCTTTTTTTCCTAAAATTCATGTTTACATGGAATAGGCATATAATTGATATTGCAAAGAAGTCAATTAGTAAACATTTGTAAAGTTCTGAGTTATCACTTCTAATACTATAAATATTTATTGAAAGATATAACCCTGATCAACAAAAGTTCTTTGAGTTTCTCAATACCATTTCAGACTGAGAATCTCGGGTCTATTTTAAGCTCTGGGCTCTCTCTCTCTCTCTTTCCCCTCACCCCTTCCCTCCCATGGGAGAAGGGAGGAATCTGAGTGAGTTTGGAAGAAAACCTGGAGTGAGTGCTGGAGAATATTCTATGATCTGGAGCTATGGAATCACTCTCCCTTCTAATTTGCTGCTTGTTTTAGACATCCAAGCCACATTCTCCACTTCAATTTTAGGAGCCAGAGAAGTAATGCATAATTCTCCATCTAACACTGTCCTCATTCCTTCACTCATTCATTTTCATCAGTAGTTCTGAATTCCAGAGGGAATGAAGGAGAGTTATTTATTAAACTGTAATAGTCCAAATCAAGCCTTGACATTTTTGTTTTCCTGAGCGAGTGAGAGAATTCAGGAAAGTGGGGACTGTCTGTGTTGCGAGGAACTCATCAGCTGCAATAATATTAGAGATGTTTCCACAAGAAACTAAAGAACCATAAGCGAGATGGTCTTCTCCAAGAGAACCGTTGGCCCATGGCAAAGGCATATAAAATGCCCAAATTGTGTCCCCACCATGAACAGGGAGTGGCTCAACTCTGTAAGATCAACCTGCCTCTTACGTTTGGGCACCCAAATTTCATGGGCTAAAGTCCTAACCCTGAATGTGACAATATTTGGAGACAGGGCCTTAAAGAGGCAATTAAGGTTCAGGAGCTCATAAGGCTGGGTCCTAGTCCTATAGGATTAAAATCCTTATAACAATGGAAAGTGTCCCCAGGGATGTGGGCACAGGGAAGAAAGGCCATGTCATGGCACAGAAAGAGGGCAGCCATCTCAAGCCAAAGAAGGAGGCCTCAGGGGAAGCCCACTCTGCAGACACATTGATCTTGAACTTCTAGGCTCCTGGACTCTGAGAAAATAAATATCAGTTGTTTGTAGTCTAATCTCTGGCGTTTGGAGAGAGCAAACCACTTTGACTGAAGATAGGCAGCACGGATTAGCCCTGTCCAGGGTTTCTGCCATTTGCTCATCAAAGGAAAACATCAAATTATGTAAATCAAACTCTGTTGATTCTGCTGTTTAGAAGCATTCTTCTTTGTGTCGAATCTAAAAAGAGATATTTCAAACCACACAACTACCTGGAAACTGAGCAACCTGCTCCTGAATGACTACTGGATAAATACATGTTCATTCTGACAGGATCATCATCATCACTAGATGTACTCTATCTCAGAGATGACTCTTTTGTCTACAAAACATTAAGAGAGATCGCCTCAGGATGCTGCTCCCTAAGCAAGTAAGCCAATAATCACATGTTCCCTGTGAGCTATACCTCCACCTTCGTAAGAGGCTCTGAGAACCACTGAGAGATCTGTGACACCTGAATGATTCACACCTGCAATTTTTAGGAACCCCTTCTCCATACACCCCATGGTTGTCAAATAATTATATATTTATTGAATGTGTTCTGTGCACAAAGCACTGTGTTAGGTATGCGACACCAGGGATAGAGTCTTTGCTCCAAGGAGCTCACAATGAAGGCAAACAACTATGTGAAGAGAAAAAAGAATCATCCAAGGGAGTTTATGTGAGATGCCAGATGAATCTAAAGATGGAGAGTAGAGAGATGACTGTGGTGGGAGAGTTGGGAGCCTTCAGGGAAGACATACGGTTCAAAGCGGGTTTCCAAGAAGATGTGGGGTTCAAGTAAAGAAAGGGGAAGAGTAGGTGTGTCAGAAAGACACAGAGATCAAGTCGACAAGGAGACCAATCAGAGTGGAGTAGTGAGGTGCTCTCAGATGTCGTCCCAGAACCGCAGCCTCAGGATTACCCAGAGCATCAGTCAGATCAGGCTGTCATAAAATACAAAGACTGAGTGGCTTAAACCCAGAAATTTAATTTCTCCGTTCTGAAGGCTGGGAAGATCCTAAGTTTCTGGTGTTTTATTTTATAAGGACACTAATCCCATCAGGCCAGGGCCCCACCCTGTTACTTCATTTAACCTTAGTTATTTCCTTAGAGGCCCCATCTCTAAATACAGCCACACGGGGCGTTAGGACTTGGACATATGAATTTGGGGGAGACACCAACATTCTATCTGTAGCACATGGA
>CAUYQU010103881.1:0-27401 GCA_963574635.1 Cheracebus regulus
GGGAGATAGCATGGGGAGAAATGCCAGATATAGGTGAAGGGGAGGAAGGCAACAAATTACACTGCCACGTGTGTACCTATGCAACAATATTGCATGTTCTTCACATGTATCCCAAAACCTAAAATGCAATAAAAAAAAAAAGAAAGTGACAAAGATAAGGAAGAGTGAGTACATGTAGCACTGTGAGACACAGGCACACAGTGAGATACAACTGCCTGGGAGATGACTGTCATCTCCCAGATGGAGTTTCTGCAGGATGTGATACACATAAGATATTTCTTTCTACACCAAATGCCTTGAATGTAAAACAGCATTTTAAAAATGCACTGGGGCTGGGTGCAGTGGCTCACACCTGTAATCACAGCACTTTGGGAGGCCGAGGTGGACAGATCACTTAAGGTCAAGAGTTCAAGACCAGCCTGGCCAACATGGTGAAACCCCATCTCTACTAAAAATATAAAAATCAGCCAGGTGTGGGGGGTGCACTCCTATAGTCCCAGCTACTCTGGAGGCTGAGGAAGGAGAATCACTTGAACTCGGGAACTGGAGGTTGCAGTGAGCCAAGATCGTGCCACTGCACTTCTGCCTGGGTGACTGAGGAAAACTCTGTCTCAAAAAAAAAAAAAAAAAAAGTATTGGGTATTTTTCTGATCTATTTTCCAGATGTGTTAGATACCAGGTTACCATTAAACTTACTAACATTGTAATGGAGTATCTTCAAGTTTCCTACCTTCTCTCTGCTGCTGCCACCGGGCATGTTGAGTTTATACCCCACTTTTTTTCCAGAGTATATTCAGTACATCTATTGCTACATTTCTCACCCCTTAATTCTTCCTCAATAGCTAGGAGATAAATATGCTTGCATTGCATCTCATTGTGTTGCATTGCCTTGCACTTCACGACCAGTTAGGGCGAAACTCCCTTTCTCCCACGCCACTCCACCCAAGGATACACTTCAAGGTATCCAGGAAGCAATGTCTACTAATGTAAAAGGTCTTGTTGATCTGACAGCGATCAATACGCACTCCTTATTTTTCAGAAAGAATTACTTCTTGTTAATTGCTTCCCATTTTCAATAGTTTCACTAAACACTGAGAGCTACAGCCTGATTCATGTTAGGAATTCTATGAGTTTTTTATGTTTCTCTGGCAAAATTGAAGTGTTCAATGCTGGTAATTGCTAGAAAGGATTATTAGGTAATTTTTGGCTTTTCAATAACAGCTCTCACCATCAAAAATCCAACTTGTATGTTTATAAAATTGCAGTTCTGCTACATTTATAATCACAACATGGCCACAGGGATTATTTATTTTCCCAATATAGTAATGTAACTTGGAATGATTCTATCACTCAATAGAAGTAAGACAGCATGAGCCTGGGAAGGATTCCTTTATAAACCACAAATGCAAGGAAAGAAAATTAAACCAGAAACTCTAACCTGGGTTTTTGTTCTAGCTTGTACATTTTCTACCTGGGTAATCTTGGGCAAGGTGATTCAATATTCTGAAACACATTTTCTCCAATTATAAAATGAGAAGACAATTTTAGAGTGCTCTAAGAGTCCATTTATTTGAGAAAAAAAATAAATGGATATGTGTGCCAAGATCGTTTCCCAAAGCATGACAGTAAATCACCAGGAACTTAAATAGTGCCTGCAGTTCCTACACTGTTTAGAAAGCATGGTGTGGTGGAAAGAATATGGAGTGTAGACTCGGAAGACACAGGTTTGTAGTCTGGCTCTACCCAACTCTGTATATAAGAACTGGAGACTGTCATGAACTGGATGAGTTTCTAGTAAAAAAAAATTTTAAATGCAGGGGGTTAGATGGAGACAACAGCTAGACAAAAAAAGATATTTGTCAAAGTACGTCGTAAACTGGAAAGTCATATGTAAATGTCAGAATAAATTAGATAAACTCAGGTAAGCCACTTTTAGGGTCAAAAGAGAGCATAAGCACAGAAGCACATGTTGCAAGGATTTAAATAGGTCATAGAGCCGATCATATCCTTATCTAGTTTCTGAGCTCTGCTAGGGAGGTAAGCAAGTTCCAGTTCTCTGGTCAGTATCAAAATAGTTAATTTCCAACAAGTAATTGAAATTAACTGTGCTAATATCAACTTTAAACTTGACAAATGTCAGGTGGCTGTGAGACCCAGCAGGGGATGACCAGCATACAGTAAGATACGAGGTTCTGGAGTTCAGGAAGAACGCTCTATTGACAGATCCACATTTGGAAAATTATGGCATGAGAGCAGGACAGTTACTGCCACAGATCTGAGGGGATGCCAAAATTTAAAGGAAGAGGCAGAAGGACTCCTGCAGGAGCCAGGGAATCAGGAAGGCAGCAGTTTAAAATGAGGCAAGTGGTCATCAGTAACAAATGCCACCGAGAGGAAATGTGAGATCAAGACCAAAAAAGAACACTTAATTTGACAATTGGGAGATCACTGTGTTCCTTTGTCTGAGCAGTTTTGCTGGAATTAAGGGTCCAAAAAAGCTTCGTTTTAGTTAAAGAATAAATTAAAAGAAAATAAGTGAGGAGAAATAGGTTTGACAATTCTTTTCTTTTTTTCTGAGATGGAGATTCACTCCTGTTGCCCAGGCTGGAATGCAGTGGCATGATCTTGACTCACTGCAACCCAGCCTCCTGGGTTCAAGCGATTCTCTTGTCTAAGCCTCCCGAGTAGCTGGGATTACAGGTGCTGGCCACCACGCCCAGATAATTTTTGTATTTTTTAGTAGAGACAAGGTTTCACCATGTTGGCCAGGCTGGTTCTGAACTCCTGATCTTAGGTACTCCACCTGCCTCGGCCTCTCAAAGTGCTGGGATTACAGGCGTGAGCCACCATGCCCAGCCTCTAATTCTTTTTAGGATCTTGACAATGAATGAAAAGGAGAGATGCTCTTCACTAAGCCAGGCACTAAGGATATGAAGTCCTTAACCCGGAGGAGAATTCCTCAGTAATAGCGTTGTCATTTGTGCGTGTTTAAGATGAAATGCTCATGTATTACTGTTTTCAAAATCTATGGATAAACGGAAAATAAAGCTACAATCTTTGGATTCCATTCCCCACGGAAGTCATTGTAATGGTTTCTGTTTCTTTTGTGTCATGCACAAAATAATCTACAACTTGTTTTCTTCACTTAATACTACATAATCTTGGACAAATTGCAAATCGTCAAAAAGAGATTCAAAATAATTCTTTTTAATAGTTGCATATTATTTCACCTTATGATTTTATTAGGATTTATTTAACTGGGCCTTTATGGAGGAATGTTTTTTGTTTCTAGCTTTGTGCTATTTGAAGTCATCACTCAGTTACCATATCATCCACATATTTTCATATAGATCCATTTCCATTTGGCGAATTACTACAAATAGAGTTACTTCAGGGTAAAAAGATTTAGGTAGCTTAAGATTTAATAAATATTGTCAAATTTCTTTTCAAAAGCATGCCCCAGTGGTGGTTGATACCTGCAATCTCAGCACTTTGGGAGGCAGAGGAGGCCGGATCACTTGAGGTCAGGAGTTTGAGACCAGCCTAGCCAACATGGTAAAACCCTATCTCTACCAAAAATACAAAAATTAGCTGGGCCTGGTGGCATATGCTTGTGGTTCCAGCTACACAGGAGGGTGAAGTGAGAGGATTGCTTGAACCCAGGAGGCAGAGGTTGCAGTGAGCCGAGATCAGACCACTGCACTCCAGCCTGTGCAACACAGTGAGAACCTGTCTCAAAACAAACAAACAAACAAAAAAGCATGCACTAAGTTTGCTCCCATTAATAGTGTATGAGAACAAGTTCTTCTCCAATCCCTGGGTATAATAAACTCTTAAATATCTTTCGGATGAAATCAGTATCTTATTTTATTTTTTAAAAATGATATCTTAATTTTCACATTATGAATAAGATTGAGCAACTTTTCACATGTTTATTTGCTATTTTTGTATTTCTTTTGTAAACTTTTTGTTTACAATTTTTGCTTATTTTTTATTAAATTAAAATTTTCATTTGTAAAAATTCATTGGCCTTATAGGAAATTATTGCTTTGTCAACCATATGTTTTACAGAAATTTTTCTGGTTTAATTCCTTTTTTAATCTTGTTTGTTGTTTTTATGTAGCCAAATTTATAAATATTTTACTTCAAAATCTGGTTTACATCGTGTTTATAAAAGTCTTCCCAGCCTTGAGTTAAAAAATATCATTTTATTTTCCATTTTTTTAATTCCAAAGATGATTCTTTAATCTTTGGTGATACCAATTTCTATTGTATGTCACTCTTGCTATCTGGAAGTATTTTTATTAGCTAAAGTCCCTTACATTCCTCTGTACTAAAACAGCAATCCTGCTGTTTGGTATTAACACATTTTTGAATAAATTTTTATCATATCTAAAAGTGATAAAAATTTATCCTTTGAATACATTTTTATCACTTTTAGAAAGGAGAATTATAAAATTACATCAAAGTCATGGCATCTAAGTTAGGGACAAAACCAGTGTCTTAAAGGAGATGGTGCTGGTATTGAGTCCTATGTCAGGATGACTCATCAAGCAATCACACTTACTGTTCAGCTCGAATGCACTGGAGAAAACACAATTCTCTAACCACATCTGAGAGTTCAGCCATATGTAGAGACACGGAACCTTCATGTCTTTCCTCTGTTGTTTAAAAGCGTCAATGATGCCATAAAAATAAATGTCGTGTGGAGGTCACTATTACAGAGTGGGCCTGGCAGAGGCTAGAAAGCAATGGACTATCTCACGTCATATTAGCTATGTTGCCATAGAATCACTGCTGACCCAGTGGAAGAAAGTGAAAAGCCAGTTTATCATCTTGCATATACCCTCTTCAATCAGTTGCCTGGAAAACCATAGGGAAATGTAAAAAGCTTCTGGTTGAACAGTTCAGAAAACAAAACCAGTCCCACCATACTCTCCCAGGTGTGCTGCCCTGGGTCCCCACCCTCCGCTTCCTCCCCCACAGCCACCCTATTCTCTCATGAAGCTCCCTAGATTTTCTGCTTATGTTTTCCTTCTCTTTCAAGATGCCAACAGTCTCTCCACAAAGCAGTTTACTAAGTCAATGCCATTAGCACACACAAATCTCAAGTTTTGGGGGAAAAACCTCCAAAAAACCCTTTGAGGTGACCTTGCTCATTTCCTCCCCAAAGGTGTGAGTCTCTTTGGCTATATCCCCATGAGGTGCTACCCAGCCCTTGTCCCCACGTTGGCAGTGATGAAACATACTTGACGTTCTGATGCAGCCAAATCTGTTTCCAGGCAGTACTAATCATGATATAGTTACTTTTTCCAAGGAACTGAAATTGGAATCTTACAATTTCTACTCTTCAGTTTTACTTCTGCCAATGGGTGTCAAAGGTATTGTGTTTTCAGTTTTTGTTTGTTTGTTTTGCCCATCTTTTGCTTGTACTCCATGGTAACATCTAACATCTGTTCTTGAGTTGCAGATGGAAGTTCAAAATACATCATCCACGAGTAAAGTGGTCCAGTAGCATTACTTTACAACATTCCTTTTCTTTGCTTTGCATTTTTTTTGGAGACGGAGTCCGCTCCATTGCCCAGGCTGTAGTGCAGTGGCGTGATCTCAGCTCACTGCAACTTCCGCTACCTGAGTTCAAGCAATTCTCCTACCTCAGCCTCCCAAGTACCTGTGACTATAGGTGCGTGCCACCACGCCCAGCTAAGTTTTGTATTTTTAGTGGAGACAGGGTTTCACCATGTTGGCCAGGCTGGTCTCAAACTCCTGACATCAGATGATCCTCCGCCTCAGCCTCCCAAAGTGCTGGGATTACAGGTGTGAGCCACCATGCCCGGCAGTTGTATTTTTACCTAATAACAGATTTGTGGGATTTTTTTTTTTTAAATTTCAGGATCCCAAAGAACATGTCATCTGCAAATAGGGGAACTGTATTTTACACTACTTCTGCCATGGCATCTAATAGTAGTTCATCCATGCTAAGAAGTTCCCGGTCTCCTTTACTTAGACATGAAGGCTGACTGCTGATTTTTAACCCTACCAAGTCACTTTCAGGCTCAGCCGGGGGATGCCCAGGCCCCTCCTGTTATCGCTCTGGAACTGTCATAACTTCCTATTTTCAGGAAAAAGTGTAAGGAAAAAATAATATTTAATAAAACCTCCTTTGATATGATAAGTTTATCCAGAAAATCACGCCAGTGAATAGAGCTGTTATGTTTAAAGACCTTCATACTTTTGGGCACATAGATCTAAGTAAGACATAGACTGTTTTCAAAGCTACAGGTGCAGAGAAGAAAAAAAAATTCCCAATAAAGCTCAAATTGTTCTCATTCATTAATTACATTCAGGAAAGAACTCAAAACGGCCCAAATAATTTAAGTAACTTTTGAACACAGTATTTTGACTATCCTCAGGCTAATGGCCAAAGAAAGCCAGAAAGATGAGAAAAACCAAGCTCAAACTCAAGCCAAACAAAACACAAAAATCACATTTGATCACACTGCATTTTAGGAACTAGGTTTGTTTTCCTGTTGAGGTATGGGGCAGCAATTCAGAAACACTTTCTGTGCATTCTAGGATTGCCTATAGTGTTAAAAGGAGGCTATGCTTCTCATTGTCAGAGAAGGACAGGCTGGAGTGAACAGTGTGTTGTCAGATTGAAATTAGTGGTAATTGGATAAGCAGGTCTTCCCAAGTACTTCAGCATTATTGACATTTGGGTCAGGAAATTCTCAGTTGTGGAGGCTGTCCTGTGTTTCGGAGGATATTTAGCAGTATCCCTGGATTTTATCTTTTATGCACAAGATGTGAATAGCACTCCCCTTCCCAGCTGTCACAGCCAAAAATGTCTTCAGATGTTGCCAAGTGTCCCTGGTGGCAAAACTACCCCCTGTGGAGATATATATATATATATATACCATTTGACCATAGGCACATATATACATACATGTAGACATATCTCTCTCTCTATATATATGTGTATATATATACACACATCTATAGATAGATACATGCAGACACACCTCTATCTATATCTAGATAGAGCTCTCTATATATCTATAGATATAAATATATATAATATATATAGATGTGTCTGTATATATGTATATATGTGCATACTGATATATTTCCTAGGTTTGTCTCTTGAGACTTGGCAACAATGATACGTTAGTAGCAATGAGGACCTATGGCACCCAGAGGTTGGGTTGTAACTACCATTCTTGACTAAAAAGAGCCTGGGCATTTTGGAGAAATGGCTTCTTCCAGGGCTGGGGCTGGGGCAACATGAGGTGAGCTGGTAACGTCTTATGTCAGAAAGTAAGAGAAGCTCAAAAAAGGATGGAACCATATCAAAATGACATAGGATTTTGCTTGAAGGTGCTCCTTCTCACCAAGTCTGGGGCAGCAAATTCAAAACATTTGAGCAGTGGCCAGGCATGGTGGCTCACACCTGTAATCCTATCACTTTGTTAGGCTGAGGCGGGCAGATGGCCTGAACTCAGGAGTTCGAGACCAGCCTGGGCAACCCACTGAAACCCCATCTCTACTAAAAATGCAAAAACTTAGGCAGGCATGGCGGTGTGTGCTTGTAGTCTGAGCTACTCAGGAGGCTGAGGCAGGAGAATTTCTTGAACCCAGGAGGCCGAGGCTGCAGTGAGTTGAGACTGTGCCACTGTACTCCAGCCTGGGTGACAGAGCGAGACTTCTTCTCAAAAAAAAAAAAAATTGAGCAGTACAATGAATAATAATTTAATAAAATAAGAATATGCAGTCCATACTAAATAAGTAAATGAGAGAAAAAGAGAGCTATTCCTTACTCAACTAATGGATCTCAACGAATGAATGCTGAAAAGTAATGACTCCATCATTAGAAGATCACACAGGCTGGTAGTAATTGATTCAGGCAACAGTAATTCAATGGATGCTAAAACTAGTGGGTGAAAATGGATGAGTAACAGTATATTTACATCGTACAATTTTTGGAAAGACATCAGCTTGACTGAGGAATATGTGATTATCATGTTGCATAAGTGCTTTTATTGAAAGATCAAGAGAAAGACGTTTAAATTATGATATAGTTCAGAGTCAAATGAGCACGTATAATTATATTTATCAGCAGCAATGCTTGGCACAATGAATATTTGTTAAATGAATGAATAATACATCCCTTTTAAATATAATATATGGATGTGGCATCAATATCAAAACCATAAAGGTGCCATCATGACACATGACCAAAGTAGCTGGCTGCAATTTTCTTAGCCTAAATAAGTTTTTATTGTATCAGCAGAGAAGTTTTAAATGTTAGGCCTTCAACTATACATATAATTTAGAGTTTTGATGCTGAAAAAAAAAATCTACTTTACTAGTCAAGTCTGAATCATTCCTTTGTATTCATAGAGTCTTTTAAGATGAAGTCTCACTATGGTAAACTGACGAAAATACCAACATGTAAGTGTATTTATTTATTTATTGATTTTTGAGATGGGATTTTGCTTTTGTTGCCCAGGCTGGAGTGCAATGACACGATCTTGGCTCACTACAACCTCCGCCTCCCAGGTTCAAGTGATTCTCCTGCCTCAGCCTCCCGAGTAGCTGGGATTGCGGGCATGCACCACCATGCCCAGCTAATTTTGTATTTTAAGTAGAGATGGGATTTCACCATGTTGGACAGGCTGGTTTTGAACTCCTGACCTCAAGCGATCCACCCGCCTCGGCCTCCCAAAGTGCTGGGATTACAGGCGTGAGCCACCATGCCTGGCCAAATTTATTATTAAGGAGTAAAATTTACACATTGTACATTATGTCATCAAGCAGAATGAATTTTTTCCCTATACAATCATGGGTTCCCAAGCAGCATGAACGTTTTTTAAAAATGTTATATAGAGTGATTTAGATTTTTATTGGCTTGTACACCTTCCTATTACAACAGTTTTCACTGAGATGATCTGATTTGCACACCAGTCATGTAAACTAAAAGACCTTGAAGACTTACCTGCTCAGGATTTTTGCTCTCCTAAGTGGCTCACCCCACCATTTTTGGTTCCCCTATGCTTTATGTAATTTAGTAGCTCACATTTCTCCCCTCGCCATCCACACACACTGCTATTTCTTTTCCCTGCTTCTTTATGGTGTTCCATCTGCACCACTGATTTCTATCTGCATTTGTATCCAGAACAGCATCTAATGCTCAAGACATTTGTTAAACTCATCTGACTACAACAACATACGTGTAGTTTTTCATATTTAACCTGTTAGGTATCCGGTTTGTGGAAAAAAACCCATTGGCTGTTGAGTTGTTGCCATGTTGATGCTCTCAAGTGTCTTTTCTTGGAGGAGCATTTGAACATAGAGACATATTTCTCACTTCAGTAATTATGCTGAAAGTTCATTATGTTCCTCCTTAAAAATATTTCTAAAGATGCAAGAAAAGTGGTTGGAATTAAGTAGTTTAATTTATTGATGCTTTTTAGCCCAAGTGAAATGAGAAGATATACTAATAGTAATTTAATAGTGATGATGATAATAATAATTCTGTCATATAGAGACCTTACTATGTGCCAGGCATGGTTCCAGGCACTTCAAATACATTAGTCCATTTCATCTTGACAACGTTATAAAGTAGGTACAATTATCCCCCAATTTATAGAGGCAGAAATTGAGCCACAGTGAAGTTAAGTAACTTATTCAAAGTAAGAAAGCTGGTAAGTCATGGAACCTGGGCTAAACACAGGTGGTGTGGCCCCAGAGTACGGATCTTCACCCACTATGCTGAATTCACATGCCTTATGATTTCCATGCAAAATTCTTTTGTCACTCATATGGTTTGGCTCTGTGTCCCCACCCTAATGTCATGTTGAATTGTGATCTCAAGCATTAGAGATGGGGCCTGGTGGGAAGTGACTGGCCCATGGAGGTGGTTTCTAATGGTTCAGTACCATCCCCCTAGTGCTGTCTTGTGATTGAGTTCTCAAGAGATCTGGTTGTTTGAAAGTGTTTAGCACCTCCCCCTTTGCTCTGTCTTCCTCCTGCTCTGACCATATGAAGACATGTCTGCTTCCCCTCTGCCTTCCACCATGTCTGTAAGTTTCCTGAGGCCTCCCTAGCCATGGAGAACTGTGAGTCAGTTAAATCTCTTTTCTTTAGAAATTACCCAGTCTCAGGTATGTCTTTATATCAATGTGAGAATAGACTAATACGGTCAACTTTTTCAGTAATTTCCTTTTTAGATAGAAGGAACTTGAGAGTAAAGTAAGATTGTTTGCCTAATCTAATCACACTCTAAGCCAAGACCTCACAGTTTAAGGCTATCAAGGTGTAGCACATTATCCCCATGAATTTGCAAATGAATTTGAAAGGAGATGAGTTGACAAAGTAGATTCCACAATTCTGACCATTCCAGAAATGGAGTTAGGTCACTGTCTCTGTATTGGAAGACAGAAGCCCCACCATGGGTTTTCGTTCCAAAGTCAAAGCTATCTTTGTGATTTGCTAAGTGTGAACACAGATGACAATACTTGGAAGTGCTCTTCTAAACCATCTTTTGTCTGATTATAACCTTCAGCAGGCAGCAGGAAGTCTTACCATGCGTTACTCCGGGGCTATTGTGCAGAGTCTGTGTGTGTGTGTGTGTGTGTGTGTGTGTGTGTGTGTGTGTGTGCAGAAAGGGCTCTATAGATTTCTCTCTGGGGACAGATGAAGGCCATAAACATGTTCTATCCCTATGATATGTGCATTTTAGCAAGAGAAACAGTAATATAAACCAAATTTATTTCTCTCGGCTGAACTTTAAATTCTATGCTACAGATTTTCGTTGTCTATTCATGAACAAAACTGCTGTTTGTCAAAGTTTTTCTCAAAAACATAGTGTGAAGAACGTTCTATAGATAAATATTTGTGCACATTCTATTTCTTTTCTTAGAATGAATTCCCTAGAAGTGGAATGACTGCACCAAAGTCTATACAAACATTTCTGAAGCTTGCAATCTTGTACCATGAATTGCCAGATCACCCTGCAGAAACATGGTGCTAGTTTGCAAAGCTTATGGTGTCACCAGGCAGAGTATAAATAACTGTCTGTTGGGCTAACAACACCAGGTATTATCTTAAACAGAACAAAAAGCAAACTTTTCAATGTGTGGGGAAATGGCATGTTATTATTTTAATGGATATTTATTTTATTTCTAATGAGGAGAATATTTTATGTGCTGTGTGGGCCATATGAAGTTCTTTTGTGAACTGTCTGCTGTGAACACAGTCTTTTCCCATTTTTCTATTGACTTATATAAAACTCTATTTTCATGAAAACAACCACAAGTACAACTTGTTGAGTAGTTGTCATGGGTGTGGTGCTGTGCTAAGCTCACTGATATCTTCTTCATGGCATATATTTTCCCAGGTGGTTTGTGTCTTAAAATACTCTCTTGTGAAATCATCACTCCTATTTCTTGAGGGAGTTTTTGGAGCAGTCTGTTTTAGAAGTCTGCATTAGTTCATTTTTAGCATTTAACATCTTGAGTGGGGGCCTGTGTAGGCTGCCCCTGAGATTGTGCAGCTCTGAGTGTGTCCTGCAATAGGAAGGGTGCCGGGTCCCAGCCTGAGAGTGCATGTACTCAGTCGCCACCCTGAACGCCACGGCCTGTGACTGTGCTGGGGACCTCAGAATTAGGTTCCAGGTGCTCTGTGGACATTGCTTTGTGCCTTTTCTTCCACGGATCCCAAAGGGACAGAACCTTGAGGGCCAACATGCTGAGGGACACTGGTGCCACTTTCCAGTGACACTAAAATATGGGATCACAATGGTCCAGAGAGCTCTTGGACACTTACCTAAGCGTCTCCTGAAAACTGCATAGGATTACGATTGAGAAAAAACAGCAACAACCCACTGGCCCTCAAAATATCGTGAGGCAGAGACATTTCTCTTGTGGTTTTGGAAACTGTCTACCTCGTTGCCATGGTTACACAAAAGCTGGTTTAAAATGGCTCCTATGTTGGCATCTGGGCCGGGGCCTAACCATCCGTCTCCACCATTTTCTCTACTGCCTACCTTTTCCTCTCCTCCAAGAAGACCGTAAGCACCCGGCATGGCTTCTGGGTGTAGTCACTGTGCCAAGCTTAAGGCTGGGCCAGTCCCACGAACTGCTCCTGCCTCCACCGGCTCACTCTACCGAGTCTGGACTTGCCACATATATGCTGCTGCCTGGCCTCCCTTCAGCTTCTCACCGGCATCTCACTGGCTGTCATTGCCTTTCCTTGCTTGGAGAGGTAAGACTTGAGCTTTGGCTTGGGAATTGGGGTTGAAATAGGCAAAAGCAGTCTTTCCGTCTGCTTTGGCTCCAGCCCATTAGGCTGGTGGAAGCTGGGGAAGGAGCTCTTCGCTCAGTTCTAACCTGTTCACTTGGTCTGTGCCCAGGGACCAGGAGTCACCTGCTTCTGGGTACACGCCCTCCTCAGGGTCTGCAGCAGAAGGGCAGAGGGTGGAAAATGGTCAAGTTGTGGTTTTCAAATCTGGATATGCTTTGGCATGGATTAGAATGTTTGTTAAATCTAGATTCCCGGGCCCTGTTTCCCTTTGTCTCAATAGGATAAGGTAGGACCTGACAGTTTATGTTTGTAATTAATTAATTGACTAATTATGCAGAAGGTAATTCAAATACAGCTCATCGGGCCTTTGGAAAGCAGTGATTTGGGAGTAGAAATGGAATGGTCACTTGTCCTGGCCAAAGCATCTAAGGACACACTGCTTTCAACATCCTCCTTCTCGTAAACCTGAATGGCAGTTTAGTGCCACCTTTGCACAGGGAATTTTTTTTAAATGTAAGGTAATTGTAGTAATGATTAATACCAGTTAAAGAAGATTGCTTTTTGCAAATGTGTCCTATAAATATAGGATCCAGTAGGGAATCTGGGAGGTCACATTTGGCTTCAGCACGACCTTGGCCTCGATGGTGACTCATCTCCTCATCCAGAGATTGCAAGGTGGATTAATCTACAGTGCTCTAGCTTTCATATCCTCCGCGATGCACCCTCGCTTCCCATTCTCTTGTTCCTGCTTTCTCACCTGCTCATCTCCCATAATGAGGGCTGCTGTGGCAGACTCGAGACGCCGACAGGCCTGGTCCCCAAAGTAGAAAGGTTGTGTAAGAGTGTCCAAAATATACTTAAACATCCTAATAAGACTGCTTCTCAAGTCGCCCACATGGTTGAATCTAAAGTATGTCAGTGTCCATTTGGGAAGAGCCCTTTAAAAGCCACTGGGCAGAAGAAGCTTGTCCTGGCAGCTTGAGGTTGGTAGGTGAGTGCATACATACAGCCCAGACCAAAAAATTCATGACATCCCACCTCCCACAGACTGCAGGAGTCAAAAAGTTCCCTTGAGCAATTTTTCCCTCTAGACATCCAGCCAATAACATCAACAAAAAGTGCCTCATGTGCATCTTCTGAAGCTCAGTGGCAGATGGGAACAACCCCCACAAGGTTTGTGCCAGAATGAAGCTGTGATATCAGCCTCTAAGATGGAACACTGCAGAAATACCCTTGGGGGGAGCCCAGGCCCTGCTCACCAGCTGAAGCCTCCTGTGCTTCCCACATGGCCAAAGAGGGTGTGGCTGACGATGGGGAAAAAGCATAAAATGTGACAAGGGCAGCAGGGACAGGGCTACATTTAGAGGAGTCTGGCCTGGTCTCCATCCATCTATCTCATAGATAAAAAACACAACAGGACCAGTGTTAAAAAATCACTTTCCTAGCCTTAAATACTCATTCGATATCCATTTGACCACTTGATGCTAGGCACTAACTGGACAGAAACAAAACACTTAAATCGATTGGTGCACATATCATTAGAAAAAGAATTCAAGAAAGAAAAAGAATCAGATTCAGCTTAGGAAATGTGCTCCTGGGATGCAGCGTGGAAGCCAGGTAGGAAAAGCTGGGCCACAGCCCAATCCCTACAGAGGGACCACCCAAAGGACAGACTGGGGACTGGGTCAGGGGAGGTGACAGAAGTTAGGGGTTCAGCTTGCCGTCCAAACGAGTTCCACAACTTAGGGCAACATGAAAATCTCTATAGATTGCATGGGAAACTTCTGACCTTGGGAGTTGCAGTTGGTTCAAGATAGTGGATCACTGGGTGATGCATTGCAGTTGGGAATTCATGCATTTATACAACTAATATTCTACAGACTTAGGTCTTCTAACCTCAGAGGCTGTGCTCTTCCCAAGTCACCATCTTGGCCTTGTTACTAGGAGGTAAAGAGAAAATAAGAGGGGAATTCAGATGGCTTCTGCCTTTCTGTAGCTTATAGTGCTGTGGGAAAATGGATATGAATAAAATAATAATACATGCAGTGGGCTCAGAATTGATAGTCACAATTGCAGAAATGGAATGCTCTCTGTTTTCCAATATGTGAACTCCATTTGTTCTCAAGACCCCATTTCTGCTAAGGAGTTCAAGGGGTCTTTTTCATAACCTCTTTGGTAATTTCACAGCCAATTTAGAAATCAAGTTTTTTTATGGATTCAAAGCTTATTGATGAATGAAAGGACTCTCTTCTCTTATCAGGAGTTTTTCCCCCCATTCTTTCTCTCTAGGTTTGCATGTATGAGCAAAAAAATAACACAGCAGCATTCTGGCTATTGTTCCTTTCCTGAAAGCCTAGCCCTCCTGGTGGTTGGCCACTGGCCTTAACACCCTTGTATCCAGTCCCACCTGGGGGAGAAAATAACGACATGGTGTGAATGCTCCCCTTCTCATAGTCCTTCAGACTTTGTATCTGCCTGCCTTTCAGACAGAATGGAGGGATAGAGGAAGAGGTTAGCTAAGAGAGAACCGGATACAATGTTTTCCGGTAGCCACAAAAATATTGGTAGATTGTCACAATGATAGTATTTAAAGATACCCTATCTTTTTCCATAGTATCCCCAAACAATCTCCTATAGGCATACTGTCAAAAGGCATCAATGAGGTGCCGAGTCTGGGGTCACTCGAGGT
The DNA here is from genome assembly GCA_963574635.1 of Cheracebus regulus. Classification (NCBI taxonomy): domain Eukaryota; kingdom Metazoa; phylum Chordata; class Mammalia; order Primates; family Pitheciidae; genus Cheracebus; species Cheracebus regulus. The sequence continues at coordinate 14,993 of CAUYQU010103881.1, forward strand.
CATTAGAGGCCATTAAGCACTAAATGATGGATTTGAGCCTCTGCTGCACTCAGCAGGCAGCAGCCAGGGCAGTCTCTCTGGGGAGATCTTCTAGGTAAGAGTCACTTTAGTGAATTTGCCTAATCACTGAAAATGGAACAGCATTTACTAAAAAGACGTAGTGACAAAGTACAGGCTTTCCATTAAAGGCTTCTTCATTCATTTTAATTAGTGACCACAGCCATGACACTGTAAAAGTAGATTGCAGTGTGAATTTCCCTAAAGGTTCTGGTTCTGAAAAGAATGCTTTCCAGGCCTGTAGTACATCTTAGACAAGCCAGGCAGCTCCTCGGAAAGGAGAGACTCTCCAGAGGAGACTTGCAAAGATGAGTTAATTCAAACTTGTAATCACTGACCGATTCATTCCTCCACTCATTCAATAAACGTTTAAATATCTAGGGGCATCTGCTTTATGTTGGTGTAGATGGATTGACTGAGAGATGAATGAAGAGAGAGAAGGAGGGGCGGAGAGAAGAGTGTCAGACAAAGAGAAAGAATAAGAAGCATTATAGGGAAGGGGTTGTCTATGCCTTCAAAACACAGATCATTTGGTGACATAAGAGTATACATATGCACAGAGTAAAACAGTATTTTCAGAATTAACAGTAATGCCACACAGCAGTACAAAAGATCTCACACGCTGGCTGTGTCATGATTTAGAGCCAAACAGAGCCCAGGGGAATGGAAATGACTGATGAAAGGAGGCACAGCCAGGGCAGGACTTGGGTAGGCCATGAAGGTGATAAAATGTTTATAGACAAAAAGAGAAAAAGTGTTCATGGAGCAGTGACTACACAAGTCTGGCTGGAATGAGAGGGGTCTTTTCAAAAGAAGCACGAGGCAGTGGGATGAAGAATCAAAAGCACAGGTTTTAGCATGAAGCAGTTCTGAATTCAAACCCCTGTTCCATTTCTGAGTGCTGTGTAGCCTGGAGCAGTGACTTAGCCTTGCTGTGCCTCAGGTTTTTAAAATCTTTGAAACTGGAACAAAACCATCTGTATAATAAAGTTTCTGTAATGATGGTAAAAAATAATACATACAGACCTGACATATACAAATGCTATTTCCCTTACTTTTTGTACAAAGTGCTGTATAACACACAAAACACTTCCACAGATATTAGCCATTTGACCCTCACCATAACTTTGTGAGATGGATAAAGCAGGTATAAAAATCCTCATTTTACGGGTGCTTGGAGTTTTTTTTACTATACATCCAGAAAAAGAAATAAATGGAAAAACACTCTATGATTAGCTCAACCAAAGGCTTGAGGATTAATTAAGTGTTGGGATTTAATTCAATAGGTAATAGGATACCATTGAAGAGTCTACCCCAGAAAAATGAAGGGCTAATAGTATTTTAGGAAGGTTAATCTGGCAGTGGTAGGCAAATTGGATGGAAAAGGAGCTACTCAAATATGCCTCCGAGGCAAGTATTTTGGGTATTGCAGCTAATAGAAGTATTAGGTTACTAGGCTTCACGATGGGCTGCTGATGCAATTTGACATCATTTCCTCATCACCAAGAAGACATGTGCAGTGGTCCATCTGCCATTCTCGTCTGTCTCTTCCTCCCTTGCAAGGTGGTGATAATGATAATGACAGTAATACAAATGACATAATAGCTACGGGGTCTGAGTGTCAACAATGTAGTGGAACAGTGTTTATATAGTAAAACCTAAGCTTCACAATGTTGATGATGGAGACTGTCATGATCAGAGAGGTTGATAACTGGCCTAGGGTAACAGAGCTAGTGCTGAGAATACAGGTTTGAACCCAGCTCTGATTCTAAAATCTAAGTATTCTACCATTTTCCCTTCAGGATTTGGGAGACTGTCTTTCAGCACGGCAAAGGAAATATTTTATTTATACAAACTCTGCACAAGAGTCAAACCCCCAGTGTTGGCTTAACAACTTGATTGACGGCACCAAGGAAAGACTTAAGCAGCCCACAATACAGAGTATCTCTTGAGGGGCATTCCAGCCTCTGCTAGGGGCCAAATCACTATCATACAGAATCTTAACCTGTACAGGGGTACAGCCTGAATCTCCCAGATACTTAACTGCCACGTCAGCCTCCTACTACTCTTTCTTGCAAGTCCAAGTCTGCACCGACAATAGAGTATTCCTAAGATACAATGTCATACTGATGTGAATCTGCTGAAAGCCATCTGTTTTCCCTGGATCAAGAGTGAGTTCTGAAGCCCAGTGATGAAGGCCTTCATCACCTGGTCTGGGTCTCTCTCGGCTCCACTCCTTGCTCTACAGTTTGCCCCCAAGTGACACATAAAATTCTTCTTTTCCCCACAGACCATGACATTTCCAGTTGGTGCTAAGCCTTTTCTTTTCCTATACCTTTACGTTTGAATTTCCTCAAATCCTCCTAATAGGTTCAGCATTTGAAAAGGATGGCTTCCCCCTTGTCCCAGAATAGGTGTGTCTTCCTCCAAGTGCCTCCATAATTCCACCTGTATTTGGCCATTATTTCCCAACAACACGGTATTAAAGTCTTCTGGGTATATTCCTGCCTATTAGATTGTGAATGCCTTGAGATAAAGTTCTGTTGTTTGATTCATCATCTTTGCATAATTTCTGGCCAGTAGTAAAGGTTTGAATATGATGTTTGAATAAATGAGTGAGTGAATGAATGAATGAAATGTTCTCAAAAAGGATTCTAGAAAGATTCCTCTAGTATTCTAATATCCACAAAAATGATTCACAATTTGGAGGCATATACTGGGTAATGTGGCAACTGTTAGCTTACCCAAGAACAAAGAAGCAGGAATGATGAATCATCACTGAGAAGCTTTAATCAGGAGGTTGAAATCCAATGAAGGTGGGTGGAGGAAGGGACACACACCCATTTTGTGTGGGCATTGGAAACTAGTCAACTCTGACACGTAGGCTATGCTCCTTGGCTCTTATTTAAAACCAGTTTGCAGAGAACTCAAGTTCTCTGCAAACTGGTAAGTTCTCTGCAAACTGGTAAGTTCCTGCTTACATAACGTGATGACAACCGTATATTAGTCTGTTCTCATGCTGCTAATAAAGACACACCTGAGACTGGGAAATTTATAAAGGTTCCATGTGGCTGGGGAGGCCTCACAATCATGGCAGAAAGCAAATGAGGAGTAAAGTTGTGTCTTATAAGGCGGTAGGCAAGAGGCTGTGCAGGGGAACTTCCATTTATAAAACCATCAGATCTCGTGAGACTTACTCACAACACACAAGAATGGGGGAGCCTGCCCCTGTGATTCAGTTATCTTCACCTGGCCCCACCCTTGATTCAGGGGAATTATAACAATTTAAGGTGACTTTTGGGTGGGGATACAGCCAAACCATATCAACCCAGCACACTTACAATTCAGCTACCCAACATGTTCAGCTCTCTGAGACGCAGTGCTAAATCAGAAGTAATTGAATTTAGCAATGATAAATCAGATATGAACGAAGTAGCTGGGTTAATCACAAAATTTATCTAACAAAGCTTACGCTGTTTCCTCATAGGAGGTCCCATCAGACACACACTCAGAGTCAATTTATCTTTATTTTACAAGTGATTTTAGAAGCGGGTGGGCATATATCATAGCGATGAATAGTGAGGGCTTTGGGGCAGACTGCATTCATTCTAATCTGGCTCTGATGTTCGCAAGGTGAGTCACCGCGAGCAAGCTCCTTAGATCCCCTGCACCCCAGTTTCCTCAGCTGTACAGTGGAAAGATCAATAGGCCATACTTACAGGGCTGTTGCGAGGATAAAAGTACTCAACAGATATTAGTTACTACAAAATATGGTTATTTAGTGTCTAATCTCACAGTGAATTAGAAACAGTGAAGAAAACGGTGTTACTAAGTCAAGTGTGCTGAAAACCAAGGCAACTGAAGTTTTGGCAGCACACAGGCACTAGAAGCCGAAACATACACATTAAAAAAGGGCAATAGTGTAGGGCTATTGGCCCAATCACTGGAAAACATTAAAAACTCCCTGTCTTTCTGAAGCTTTCATCTGACTAGGAAGCTGAACATGAAACAGATGAATGCATTGGGGGGTGTAGCTCAACAGTAGAGATTTGACTGCAGATGAACACATAATATGAGACATGACAGGAGGCACAGGGAGAATAAAGGAGGGCCCGGGGAGAGGAAGTGTAAGGAGATGAGAAAATGCCTCTCTGAGGAGGACGTCCAGGCTGAGACTTACATGGTACGAGAGCGCAACACACATAGAAATCTGGGAAATGGCATTCCTGGCAGAGGGAAGTACAGGTGCAGGGCCGCGAGCCTCTGTTGTACTTGATGGGTTTTTAGATCATTAGAATGCTGCTTCCATGAGGGAGACCTGTTTGTCTGTTTCATTCACTGCTGCGCCCTAGGCGCCCAGGAGAATGTCAGACAGATGGTATTTGCTCAATTAATATTCGTGAATGAATGAATGCAAGGAGACAGGAGTAGCTGGAGCACTGGAAGAAAGGAGAAGTGTGGTGCAAGAGGAAGTCCACAAGATAGAAAGGTGCAGGCCACGTGGGGCTCATGGGCCATGGTGTGGACTTCAGAGATGATCTAAGATAATGGGAGGTGGCTGGAGGCATGCTGGCTGCTGGGTGAGGATACACAGTAGTGGACAAGACTGGAAACAAAGCAAGCAGGTTGCAGGATAATCCAGGCTGAAGGCGATTTGGCTTGAACTAGAAAAGGGACAGTGAAGGTGATGAGAAATGCCCCAGTTCTAGGTATACACTATGTTCATCACTGCATCACTTGACAGAGTATGAAACTGGTGGAGGACTAGTTTACCAACAGTAAAGGAGGAGACAGGGAAGAGGTGGCAGAAGTGTATTAATAAAAATTGTTCAGATAAATATTTAAAATGTGGGCCCATGGCTCACGTGGCCAGTGGCTCATGCCTGTAATCCCAGCACTTTGGGAGGCTAAGGTGGGCAGATCACTTGAGGTCAAGAGTTCAAGATCAACCTGGCGAAGATGGTGAAATCTCATCTCTATTAAAAATACAAAAGTTAACCAGATGTGGTGGCGGGCATCTGTAGTCCCAGCTACTTGGAAGGCTGAGGCACAAACCCCTTGAACCCGGGAGGTGGAGGTTGCAGTGAGCTGAGATTACGCCACTGCATTCCAGCCTGGGTGACACAATGAGACTCTGTCTCAAAAAAAGAAAAAAAAAAGTGGCATGGAGTATAAAGTTTAGAAAGAGAAAGACCTATGGCACCACTCCATTCATGTAACTTTGGAAATGACCATTAAACCTCATGTATCTTATACGGATACATAGCTACATATTTGCATATCTAAAGACTAACTTTATGCTCTTTTGAGTTGATTTTTAGTGGAGGCTGGGAGTGGAGGGGTAGTGAAAAGAGGAATGTAGGGAGAAATTGAGTTAAAAAGAACAATAAAAATATGGTGGTAATGTGCTACAGCAAATGATGCACTTAAATCTTGGCTCCTGAGGCTTAAACACAAAGAAAACAATCCTCTTGACCCTCAACCATTCATGACCAGTTTCTCTATGATGACATATAATTCATAAAATCATTTTACTTTTATGGTATATATGGTCCCTAGCCTCCCAGATGGTCCCCAATGATCACTGCCTCCTAATACTCATGCTACTGTTTAGTCCTTTCTCATGTTTAATAGGGCTGACCTGAAAATAAATGGGATATTACAGAATGACAATGTGTGACTGCCAAGGCTAGTTCCAAAGAGATATTTTGGCTTATTCCTTGTTCTTTTGGATCAGTTGCTCTGAAGGAAGCCAGCAGCCATGTTGTGAGGAAACTCAAGCAGCTCTGTGAAGATGTCTACATGGTGAGGAACTAAGGCCTTCTGCCAACAGCTACCATGCACCTGCCAGCCACATGAGTGCACCATCTTGGAATCAAATGCTCTAGCCTTAGTCAAGCTTACAGATGACTTATGCTCCTGCCCACATCTTTACTATAACCTCGTGAGAGACTCTGAGCTGGAGCACCCAAATAAACTTCTCCTGAAATTCCTGAGTCACAGAATCTCTGTGGGGTAATAAGTTGTCAGTATCGAGGTAATTTGTTATGCAATAATAGATTAAATGGACCCCATTTAAGTCAGTGTACTTTTTCCTTCAGAACTGCCTCACTAAGAGTTGCTGAGAAGTAAAAGGACTGTCTGGCTTGGGACTGATTCATTGCTTCTCATTATCTCCTCCTTTCCTCCTATTGGGAAAGGTGCTAAAAGCAATAATTTAAATCAATGTAAGTAACCTCCTAGTTCAGGTGAAATCAAGTCCTGTAAAATTGGACCATATAAAATCAAGTGTTGACACTGCAGATAACTGTAGAAACATCTTTAAACAGACAAATGAATCCTAGGATTACACAGTGGTTTTCATTAATGCTTCTTTTTCTATATCATGTAGACTTCCAAAAAATAATTGCCTTGCTTTGAAACCTTTTCTCTTTGCTCTCTTAACCACCTTTTAAGACAGATCTATAATAGTACATCACAAACTGATGAGCTTAAACAAGTGAAAGAATTTTGCATTTCCTGATTTTTAGTAGGACTTAAAACTTTTCCACGGTGACAGAGAGAGAGCATGTGCTGAGGGATTGACGTATGAAAGATCCTGTTGGTCTATTAAAGAGCTTGGTGGGAGAAGTGAACACCTTAGTCCATCAAGGTAAAGAGAGCCACAAGATATAAAGTGGGAATGGTGTTTTCCTCCCTTGTTGGAAATGATGGCTACTAGTTTGCCATACTACTTTAAACATACAGTAAAGAAAAAACTGTCATGGTTAAATTCTAGTAAATCAGAAGACCAAGAATATGAATAGAACTTGTAACTGGAGGTACAAACACTTACGTTTGACTGAATTTAGAACTTGCCAGTGATCTCTGCCTTGCCAATGGTTTGCACATGTCAGACAGGGGACACCGCAGTAGCGTTTGGGGCTCATGATGGAAATGGAACCCACTGAGACAAGGAGTGCCCTGGCTGCAGCTCAGGCTGCAGGATGTGCGACCCCTCCCAGGTAGCCAAGAGGCCTGAACAGAGATGTTCACGAGAGTGTTGGAACCAGGAACCAAGGTTGGGCAAAGGTAGAAGGAATCTTAACAACTGGCTAATAAATATTAATAGAATAGGGCAGAGGAATGTAGGTTAAGCAGAGATTGATTCCGAGAATCTGTAGAATTCCAGAAAGGACAAAGAGGAAAACTATAAAATCAGAAGCCTGGAAGACCCTTGGGATTCAAAGAGAGAAAAATCTTCTTTATCCAAGATAACAGTCCCCTCAAATTAATAATAACAGAACTTATTTTTTTTCACATGAAAATGTTTTTGTTTTTCTGGAAAAGACACATAACATTATATTGTAATTTTAAGTCCTTACTTTTGAGAGTGTATTGCTTTGTCACCAAGGGTGGAGTGCAGTGGCATGATCATAGTTCACTGCACCCTCTACCTCCCAGGCTCATGTGGTCCTCCCAACTCAGCCTCCCAAGTAACTGGGACTACAGGCTCATGCCAGCACACCTGTCTAATTTTTTAAAATTTTTTTGTAAAGATTGGGTCTCACTATGTTGCCCAGGCTGGTCTTGAACACCTGGGCTCAAGCAGATCCTCCCACCTCAGCCTCCCAAAGAATTATAGGTCTTGAATCATCTGGGGGGAAATTTGAGATGATGATGAAGATTAGACAAAGACAATCACCAGGTCTTTCTTAAGAGAGAGACAACATGTGCAGTGAAGATCATGGGTTTTGGATGCAGATAGTTGTCCTGTTTTATTACAACTCTGTTACCTGAAGTGAGCTAATGAGCCTCATTTTCTAGAAGTTAGTATATATGAAGAGCCTTCACTATAAGCCAAGCACTGTGCCCAGGGATTTACATGCATGTTTCCATTACGTTCCCACAACAGCCCTTTGAGTGTTGCTATCTTCCAATAAATGAATGAGGAGACTGAGGCTGAAAGACAGGTTCAATCATCTGTCCAAGGTCTTGGAACTAACAGTGCCGGTGTCCGAAGGCAGGCGTCTGACTGCAGAGCCGAAGCTCTCCACCTCTGTATTACAGGACCTCTGACCTCGGAGAGGCAAGCTCCAGAATACGTATTCCAGGTCCTGGAGACACAGGACATTATCTTGCAAAATTATATTCAGACTAGCAAGTAAGTTCGAAGAAGGATCAACAAATCGATGACATCTGAATTTGTGCCAACCAAATTTGTCTTAGGAAAGGCTGCAGTACCTTGGTCTCACATCCATCCAAATGGAATGGAAAGAACTGAACAGGATAAAGTGCATCTGCCCCTTCACGGTGAGCCAAGCCTGTCTGTAGCTGGAGTTAAGACCAGAAACCTTTAATCTCTTCTGGGCTTTTGCTTTCCCGGAGAACAGGAATTCATTTTGAACAGTACCTAACACTGAATAAATAGTGAATGTTTCTTGAATTGAAAAATAATCCAAAAATTATTTGTTTTGTTCAAACTATGAAGATGCATGTTTTTTCTACGACGGATATACCCTCTAGGGTTTAGGTATGGGGTAATGGTTCGAGCAGAATTTGGGAGCTGGGACACCAGATGGGGTGAATTCAGCCTGAGGAAGAGAATCAGAACAGCAACACTTTCAGTTTTTTTCTACCTAAGCAATTTCTTGATGCAGCTATTAAAAATAAATAGGTGGTTTTATCTTAAGCTTTCTTTACTGTTCACTTTCAAAGAAAATTGGTGACCGTTTTCTTTGTGCTCTCCATTCAGTTTTCTATTTCACATCTCCTCCCTGGTTATTTAGTTCCCTGGCATCAATCTTCTATCTCCAACTTCACCTGCTCTTATTGTCTTCCCTTTTGAATCTGCATGCCTCTGTCATTTTCCCTGGATCAAGGAGGTTAAGTTGACAAATATCTATTTTTGAAAGTAGGAAGGGAAAAAGGAACAACAAACTTCGCTTGGATGTTTGGAAGTTTGCTTTCATAGATGGCCAAGCTTTGCTGACTTATTTATAAAAGACTATTTTGATTTTGGCATCATCAAAGAGCTTATTCATGTCAAGGTTTTTAAGGTGATAAACTGCAAAGATGAAGGATTATCTACTGTGAAAGAGGGTTTTTGTTGTTGTTGTTGTTGTCTGGCATGAGGAAAAGAACATCACTGCTAGGAAATGGTCTGCGCCAAACACCAGATTACTCCTTTTGTGAATTTGCAAATCAGTAGAACTGGTCAGCCATTGGAAAGGGGAGATAACTCAGAGACTGCAAACCATACCTGAGAAAAACTGGCATGAGAAAGAAACTCAAATTAAAATAACATAGCCTATAATTCGTTTTTTCTTTCTAAATGAGACCATCTATTTGCTAACATCAGAAAGCAATTAAAGTGATATAGTACAATCTCCTCAAATTTATATGGGAATCTCATTTATAGTTCTTGGGTTGAGGTCCCATGTACCAATGACAGCATGTATGTAAACCTCTGGGCATAGTGTCCAGCGTATACTGAAGGCTGTTAATAAATACTAACTTCTAGAAAATGAGGCTCACTAGCTTGCTTGGGTTTCTGTCCTTTCCAAATTCATAAGTTGAATTCCTAACCTCCAGAGTCTCAGAATATGACTGTACTGTATTTGGAGATAGGGCATTTAAAAAGGTAACTAGGTTCAAATGAGGTCCTATGGGTGGGCACTAATCCAATATGACTGGCTTCCTTAGAAGAAGGGATTAGGACACAGACACACATGGAGGCCCATGTGAGGGCACAGGGAAAGACAGCCACCTGCAAGTCAAGAAGAGAAGCCTCAGAACAAACCAACCCTGCAAACACCTTGACCTTGGACTTCCAGCCTTCCAAACATAAGGAAATAAATTTCTGTTGTTTAAGCCACTCAGTAAGTGGTACTTTTTAATGGCAGCCCTAAGAAATGATTCTAGTTGCTCATGCACATTTCATCACTTCTGTACCCACAGGGTGTGTGTGTGTGTGTGTCTGTGTGTCTAGCGACAAGATGAAATTGAAGAAAATATCTTTACCTTTCTAGCTCAGTACTCCTCAAAATGAAAGTACAAAAACAGTGCAAGGTGATTGTGGATACTCTGAAAAACAACTGGGATTCCACAGATTATTTCTAACACTGACTCAGCTGCCCCAGGCAATCTTGTGCTGAGAGTGTGAGCTGGGGCTGAGGCCCCATAAAACTAACAGATATCACTGCCAGGAACCATGCTTATCCTTGAGTAAGAATTACTGCTGTAATCAGCATTGTTACTGTTGAAAGTATATTTATTTCCTTTTAGAATGTTGTGAGGCCGGGCGCAGTGGCTCATGCCTGTAATCCCAGCACTTTGGGAGGCTGAGGTGGACGGATCACAAGGCCAAGAGATGGAGACCATCCTGGCCAACATGGTGAAACCCTGTCTCTACTAAAAAATACAAAAATTAGCTGGGCGTGGTGGCGTGCACCTGTTGTCCCAGCTACTTGGGAGGCTGAGACAGGAGAATTGCTTGAACCCAGGAGGCGGAGATTGCACTGAGCCGAGATCGCGCCACTGCACTCCAGCCTGGCGCCTGGTGACAGAGTAAGACTCTGTCTCAAAAAAAAAAAAAATGGAATGTTGTGAAGGTAAGAAGAAGTTGAGAATCACTACTTTGCAGAGAGTTCCTTGCTGCACTTCTATCTTGGGCCTTTGAGGTGGATGAAAGGACATACCTAAAAATGGAGAAATTCACTAAGGCTTCTGCAAAAAAAACGATGAGACTGGAACCTAGCCATGGTATCCTTGGAGAAAAGTGTGAATGTGGCTCTTTGACTAACGTAAGAGCCAAGTCTGGTTTCCTTAAATAACAATTCGGTGGCCTTTTATATTAACTTTGTTTTCTTTTCAAAAATCTTTAAGGTTTCTTACATCTAGGGTAAGAATCTCAGAGGCAGCATTAGCCATTGAAAGCCAGGTTCAGGGGCCAGATATGCTGAGTTTGAATCCCACACACTCTTAAGTAACTTCTCTGTGCTTCCAATTTTCCTGTCTCTAAAATGGGAATGATGATAATATTTCTATCATCAGGTTGATGTCAGGATTAAAAGAGTTGACACACATAAAATCCTTAGAATAGTGCCTGGTATGAGAGTTCATTAATGCTACTTTTCAGAATATCTCCAACTATGCCTAATAGTTTGCTTTAGGAAGAAAACAGGACTCCCCAGGCAAAGTATGAAACATCTTACAAGATGGAAACGAGCCTGAAGCAACAAGTAAACATCACTCTTTGAGCCTTCCATATTTTGTGTGTTGAGAGTATACAATAAAACATTCATAAAATGGTTACATTTGGAGTAGAATATAGGGCTAAGAAGTGTCACTGAGTGGTCTGTTTCGTTCTAATAGTCATGTGGAGATAAAATCTGGTTAAAGTGAATGTCAAGGTAAATTTTCAAAGAGAAAAAACAAAGCCCAAGAATTCTTAAAAATATTTGCTCAATATCTTTTATGTAAAATAAAGACAATAGCATTTTCTTACGGGATTTTTAAGAGTTAATATGCTCTTTAAGGCTATGATTTCAAATAATAGAGTTTCCTTTAAATATAATGAAAATATTACCATATAGTTATGGGAATGGATGCTTCTGATAATTTTAGACCACATTTGATGAAAATTATTACATAAGCCAAGGGGATAATACCATTGGAAACTCATGTTCTAGGAAATGGATTCTTAAAGCTTCAATGTTAATAAAGCCTAATAAGTGGCTTTCAGTTTTGGCAGAAAGCTATCGTAGGTATACTTAATATTAATATTTGTCTGATTAGAGATTTTATGACATAGGTACTTTATTCCCTTATTTTTTACCTTGAGTTCTTTGGTTGCACAAATAACTTTAAAAGAATAAAAGGTGATGAGTTTCTAACATCAAATCCACCTTACTCTCCATTGCTGTCTCTAAGGATGGCAGGGCAACTGGGTGGATTTCCTCTGATCCATGAATGGTCCAGTCTGACAATGTGGTGAACAGACACGAAGATTAGGGACTGTAGCTTCGTTCATTTGCTCACCATGCATCATAATAATTATTAGATCAGGTCAGTCCAGGGGCTCAACTAATGTATCACTGGTATGGTTTCCATAAGCAACAAATATCAATTAAAAGGAAATTAGCATCTTACCTTTCAAGTCAAATATTAAGAAATTAAGTCATTTCCCAAGCCAAATAAAAATAGAATTGATGGAGAGAGATCCAAGATGGCCGATTAGCAACAGCTCAGGAATGTAGCTCCCAGTGAAAGCGCAGAGAACGAGTGGACGCCGCACTTTCCGACGAATTTTTGTAGCCCACAGACCGGGAGATTCCCGGCAGAAGAGCCACACGGGTCGCCAGCGCGACTC
>CAUYQU010103884.1:0-13449 GCA_963574635.1 Cheracebus regulus
TCTGCGCCGGCCAAAAGAGTCGCACTGGCGACCCGTGTGGTTCCTCTGCTGGGAATCTCCCGGTCTGTGGGCAACAAAAATTCGTCGGAAAGTGCGGCGTCCACTCGTTCTCTGCGCTTTCACTGGGAGCTACATTCCTGACCTGTTGCTAATCAGCCATCTTGGATCTCTCCAGATTCTTAATAATTTACTAGATACTTTACTTTGTAGGTCTGAAACTTTTTTTTCTAAAGCTGTTGTTTAAATGCATTTTTTTTTACATATAGTAAATGGATAATATCTTACAAAGTTAAAAATTAATGGGACCAATTACTACTTATATTAAGGAGCCATAAATTTGATATCTGTCAAATCAACAGTAATGATTTAGAATTGTATTTAAGTGTTTTTTTCATTTATTGTAACATTTCCCCAGATCTCACCAGCCTGGGATACAAGTAGGGCAATGTTAATAGGACTATCCCAGATTTCACTGCCTCTAGCTCTTGTCTTCATAACTCAGGAGGTCAGTTTCCCCTTCAAGTTCTACCTGTTTGTGTCGGAGAATCCTAAAGCTGTTCCATGTGAATTCATGAATTCCTCTTAGTGTCTATCTAGAATCTGTGAGGACATCTGAAGGGGAACCCTAGAACTGCCACCCTGTCCTTTGTAAGAGCCCCAGCATCTACTTGAGCTGGTGCTCCAGGCTCTACACCTGCAAATCCTTAAGATACCAAATACCTTTCCTTTCCCTTGGCCTGCTGGCTTTACTCAGACAATACTGGTTGGTCACACTTTCCACAAGATGCTGTATTTTTCTGAAGACTGCTGATAACTCAAATTCATACTTAAAGACTAAAGCCACGTTTGTTTACATGTCGAAATATTACCACTTTGTGGCAAGAACTTAAACTTTTAATTTGTTTTCCTACCAGCTTTGAAAGGAAATACCTTTCATAAAATGTTAACTTGGAGGATTGTATTATTTCAGAATTTGGCATAATGTAAGACTTCTGTAATATTTTTTTATCACAGTAGTTTAAGTTTGCAAAATTTAACTCCCATGAAATTTGATGGCTTTGTGCTTTGTGTGCTGCACAGTAGTGGGGGACATGCCTTTCCTTCACTTTGTATTGTACAAATAGTGCTGTGTGCCTCATAGGAGCAGTTCTTTTGGATTCTGCCTTCAGTTCTTTCTTCCCTAAGACTCAGATCCCCAATTCAGGTGGCAGAGACAGATGCCATGTGGCTCCCCACCCCCATCCCCATTCTAGTCTTCCTTTCATAGGATAGGAAAAGAAAAAAAAAAACCTTTCTTGTCTCCTGTCTGTCAAAACAAAAATATTTAGAACTGTGTGCGCACGAAAGAGAGAGAGACAGCAAGAGAGTGCATGGAGAGAGAGGGTCTCAATCTGTTACCCAGGCTGGAGTACAGTGGCACAATCATAGCTTGCTCACTGCACCCTCCATCTGAGCTCCAGTGATCCTCCCACTCAGCCTCCCAGGTTGCTGGTGCATGCCACCACACCCAGCAAATTTTTTTATTTTCGGTATAGACAGGGTCTCACTATGTTGTTCAGGCTACTCTCTAAGTCTTGAGCTCAAGGGATCTTCTCATCTCAGCCACCCAAAATTTTGGGATTGCAAGTGTGAGCCACCATGTCCGTCTGACTTTTAGAACTTAATATTAGACAGGCCCAGATAACAGAATCCATTAGATTTAGGCCAGTGTTATCCTACCTCCACACCTCATATTCATTAAATGTTCAAAAAATATAGAAAAGGAGAAGGAAAAACAAACTTTTTTTTGTAGCTATTGAAATCTTCACATAAACTGAGTTTGCAATGCAAATATATGGTCCTTGTTTGGATTCTAGTTTAAACAAACCATATAAGACATTTGGAGGACAATTCCAGAGAGTTGGCTGTGGCATGGGTACAATGATATTAAGTAATTACTGGTAATTGTCTAAGATGGGGTAATGGAATTGTGGTGGTAATGAAAATGTACTCATTTTTTAAAAGATGGATATTATAAGATTTTGGGGATGAAATGTCATGATGTCTTAATTTATATACTTTAAAATAGAAAAAACAAGTATTTTAAAATAGAAAAAACAAGTTGACAATGTTAAACGTGGAATTTGGGTATAAGGTATTAATTTTATTTCTCTGTAAGTTTGAAATTTTAAATCTTTTTTTCCTCCAACCTTGGCAGAAGAATGAAATTTTTAAACTTTTTTTTAAGGACTGGGTTGTAATCATACTACATATGGTATCTTTTCAAAAAGAAATCAGTTTTATATTTCACTTCTTTTTCTCTCTTAATCTATAAAAGTATGTTTCCTTGAAACTAGTGTGTGTGCTATTATATGCTGCTGGAACTCAGCTTAAAAAGTGGTCCTTAACATTCATCTGTCCCCAGTGTACGTGAAGGATAAGACATACTTTCAGTAATAATAGTGACTCATCACAGCAGTAATTCCTAGAGAGGGTGAGAGTGGAGGACTAAGGAATCCGGGGGAGTGAGTCTGAGTAGTTCATAAGAAGTTGCACAGGTGATTCTAACTGGCTTCATGTAGGCCACTGGCCTAAAAAAGTAGTGTCAAACTGTAAATATTA
The DNA here is from genome assembly GCA_963574635.1 of Cheracebus regulus. Taxonomy (NCBI): domain Eukaryota; kingdom Metazoa; phylum Chordata; class Mammalia; order Primates; family Pitheciidae; genus Cheracebus; species Cheracebus regulus. Next base: position 2,602 of record CAUYQU010103884.1, read on the forward strand.
CAAAACTTCTTTCACAACTGATTTGTTATTTATTTGCAGATTCCCACTCTTTAACTATAAAAATCATCTCTTACGCTAGATTTTTTTTTCTTTTATTTCCAGACTAGAAATTAACCTTATAATGTACCTGGACTCTCAGAAGTCGTATTGTGATGCACTATCCATTTCTCTCTCACTTTATTTATAGCTACAGGTGTCTGCGGACAGCAGCACTTGTGGTGTGAGTGTTATGTGAGGGCACTCTGAGGTCATCTATAGCCAGCACTAACTTGCTGTTTATCCACTGACTTCCCCACAAAGTTGTTACCAGAATCTTTTTCCCTTTGTTTGTGGTAGTCAGATGGCAGAGAATTGACCTGCATCTAGGCAGTTTTCTAATTCTGTTGATTGATCAGTACATATGTATTTGTTGAGCTCCTACTCTGTGCAAAGCACTGCCAGCTGGAATTAAAAGGTGAGAAGAAGAATATTTTCTAATCACAAATAGTTAAACAATATGCAATGACTATGAAAGGTGGGAAGTCATTGGCTGGAGTGTGGATGGTGGAAACATGAATGGAGGAAGTGAAGCCATGTGTGACTAAGTGGTCCAGACATGTGTCCAATGGTTGGATTGGCCAGAGATTCCTTAGAGCTGCAGTAGAGTCAACACATGCCACCCCCAAGTGGGGAATGGGACATTAGTGGGCTGGAGTCCTCTTGCACACCAGTCCTTTGGAGATGCTCTCTTAAAGTTGCTTTTCTCTGTGAAGAAAACAAGAGGATACAAGTAATAATAATAAGGAAAAATCATGACTTTAATTGTTTCTTTCCCTCCTTCCCTCCCTCCCTCTCTTCCTCTATTCTTCCCTTCCTCTCTCCCTCCCCCCTCCCTTCCTCCCTTCCTTCCTCTCTTTCTTTCAAACTGGAGAACAATATATGTAAAGTTAAACTAAAAATTGATGAAGAGAAACTCTTAAAAAAGAAATATTAGAGCAAAAAAAATTCTGGTATATTGTAAATTGTGAATTAATGAGGATTTGAACTACTTCTTTCAACAATAGAATAGAAAATGCTTTTATGCTGTTTTAAAGAGTTGATCATCAGGAAAGAAAACTTGAGTTCAAATGGTACTTAATGAATTTTAATAATTCTTTTCAAAGTCATTATTTCTATAATGTTTTAAATGACATTCATTTGATCATATACTCATATTTTTATGACCTATATCATTTACTGTAGTTATTTATTTAGGACTTTTCAGGTAATATCATCTAAAAAGAGTCAGGCTCATGAAATTTAGGGACCTACAATAGTACTGAAAAATTGTAATGTTAATGAAATTTGTCTGCCTCTGCCACCTCATTCCTTTCTTGTTTTTTATCTTGCCTGCTGTAATATCCTCGGTACTCCTTCTTTACTCATCTGGATTCCTTTCTTCTATAAAAATCTAAATTTAGTGAAGAATGACTTGAATCATTTATGTTTTCCCTCACTGTAGAGATAATTTGCATTTAATCTCTATCAAAAGCGAGGATTTTCTTTTCTTTCTTTTTTTTTTTTTTGAGACGGAGTCTCACTCTGTCACCCAAGCTGGAGTGCAGTGGTGCGATCTCTGCTCACTGCAACCTCTGCCTCCCGGGTTCAAGCGATTCTCCTGTCTCAGTCTCCTGAGTAGCTGGGACTACAGGCTCACACCACCACTCCCGGCTAATTTTTGTGTTATAGTAGAGACTGGGTTTCACTGTTGCCCAGACTGATCCCAAACTCCTGAGCTCAGGCACTCTGCCTGCTTTGGCTTCCCAAAGTGCTAGGATTACAGACGTGAGCCCCCATGCCTGACCAAAACTGAGGATTTTCAAATGTCATTGAACATGAGGCAGAATATCAGGGGGCCTTTGGGCCTTTCTTGTATGCCTAAAATAAATTTATAATGAATATGTGTACGCCATATCTGTTTATTTAACAAAGTATTTACAGCAATGTGCAAAGGAGAAAACATTTGCCTTAAAAAAGTAGAATTCAGGATTTCTGGCTGTTGTTATAGATTTCAACCGAACTTATTTATACACCAAATAGATGTGACCATATGTTTGTATATCTATATAGTAAGCAAAGTGACAATAAAATAAGATGAAAACCTAACACCATTAACACTTAACAGTAGCCATGTGCAATAATAAATGTGCTAATATAATATTATCTTTACTTATGAAAGAATGCACAGAAGTTATAGATGATTTCAGTTAGCTATTACCATATGTTATTGTGAATAGTTGTAAGCAATAAATTTGCATCTCTTTAAGTATATTCCATGGTTTAGACTTTTAATTTATGTGGTTTTCCTATTCCTGCTTGGTAAATGAGGAATTCCTCTATGTTGAAAAGAGAATCTCAGTTTACATATACCCTTGAGAAGATCATTCTGTTTGATTCAGAATGATTGAGAAAATCATTCCATTTTAATGGTGAATAGCAGACCTGCAATTCTATACTATTATAAATATAGCTTATCATAACAATGCCATAATGCTTACCTTAAAATGCTTCAAACTAAGTGAGATATAATTGGAAACTGTGTTAAGCTATGATTTTAACTTTAAAAAAATAGCTTATAGGCATACACAAAATTCCAAAACATAAATGGTATATAGTTTTTTCCACTCATTCCTGTCTCCAACTGCCCAATTCCCTTCCTTCTTGACATCCATTGCTCTCTTTCTTATCTTGCAGAGGTAGCCTGTGCATTCCATTTATTTCTAATATTCATTATTTCAATTATTTATTTACTTTAGATGACTCCAGAATTGATGATAAAAGCATGTAGCTTTTATACTGGACATTTAGTAAAGACTCATTTTTGGTAAGAATGTGATTTTTATAAGCAATTTCTTCCTCTTTGTGTTTTTATTCTTGCCATTTTTCATGCAAAGAAAAATTAACTTTTGGCCAGTTGTACTGATTTTATCTATTTAATCATGATTCTACCATTTGATGTTATATATTTCTTTCATATTTAGTCAGCTTTTACTTAGTTAAAATATATATTTTACTTCTTTGATGTATAACTATCTTTTCCTAAAAAATAAAACTTTAAAATTAAAAGTATAGTTTCACAGTTCACTTTTCTGAAATGCTTGGAGCCAAATATGTTTTGGAATTTAGATTTCCTTTTAAATAAGACATCATTTGGTGGTTCTTATGGTAAATTGGAGTTATGACAACATGATTTTATTCCATGATTTCTTCATTTTATCCAAAAAGAAATATGACTGTCATGTAATCTCCATTTTTCTCTCTAACTGTTAGGAATTCCTCAGGTCATACCCAATTTGTAGAAGTTTCTTTCTATGCTGTGGCTTTTGAGATCATAAAGGAGATATCATTCTTTGTTCTTCTTAATTTATTTACTAATATATTGCCCTAATATCAAAATTTTTTTTTTAATGTTTTCTTCCTGCAGCACTTGGAGAGACATCACTCATGCAAATGAAAATGTTGTCTTGGCTGATAAAATGAACAGAGAAGTGACATGTTATAATTTCAGACTTCAAAAATCTGTATTTCATCACTGTCACTCTTATATGGAAGACCAGAAAGAAAAACTTAAAAGTAAATCCTTACACAGCAGCAATTATGTATCCATTTATTGAAATAATTAAAATACAGTTAAGCATAGTTTGTATACTTAGAGAACCTATCATTTTTATGTCTAGAGAATTGTCATGAAATGAAAGTAGAGCCACTAATTTAAAAATACTTAAATGAGATTTGTCTCAAAGAATTTTATTTTAATAGAAAACAGGCATATTAAAAATTAAATCTAGTGTGCATTTTTTATACATCAATATGAATAGAATCTACTATGAGCTTTTTTACATAATAGAGAGCCGGCTGGGTATCAAATAGTATGGACAGGTAGCAAAATTGAGAGGTTTATTTTGATGGAGTGGTTTATGCTTTTTACAAATATTACATTTAATGTATATATGAGGAAACTTAAAAATAAAAATCATTTTCTCTTAAGACCTTGGGGGTTATACTGAGTGAGTGGGAGGTACATTCATGTGATCAGTGCCCACTCAGTATAATCTCCAAGAACTCCTGCCTTCCGCTTAGATTTTTTTTTTTTTTTTGCAGCTCTCCAGCTAATAACTTGTTTATGGCTGTTGCAAACCAGAGAATCATTTCTTTTTGACTGGCTGTGGTTGGTACCTCAGAGTGGACCCTCTCAAGATTTTAACATTAGTGTAACAAAGGGTTAGGAACTGGTTAATGGTAGGACATAAAATTAAATTCAAAGGTATTGGATCTAAATACTACCTTATGACTGTATTTCTTATGAAAAGGTTTAGAAGTTCTGGTTTTACAGAGAACAACCTTGTTTAAAAAAAAAAAGAAATGATACATGTCTTGACATTTCTGTTGCAGCTATTACGTCTTAATTTCTAAGGGCAAAGGTGATTTTGCATGTTAATAAGGTCTGGAGAGTACTAATGCTATCAAAAGTAATTAATTTCAAGTGTAAATAAAACCAAACAAAAATGATCAGATGTAACATTGGCTCATATTATAAACATTATAGAATATTAAGTCACTTTGTGTTTTTTTTGAAATAGCTATAACTATTAATATATACAGTAATCTGGTAAATTTCCTTCAGATATGGTATTACGGATACAACGGATCATCTATTGTCACAAGCTAACCGTTATTCTAACAAAATGGCGGAATAGAGCAAGATGTAAGAATAAAAAGAAAGAAGATGAGCTGGTATCATATATTGAAACAATTTTTTAAGAATCTGAATTTTTCAGTTATATTCATGTTGCCTCAAATAATAATGCTGTGTGTGGAAAATACTAAAATCCTGAATATTAGGTGCTTTTGATGGGATTCTTTTTTTTTTTTTGAGATGGTTTCACTCTTTGCCCAGGCTGGAGTTCAATGGTGCGATCTTGGCTCACTGCAACCAACACCTCCCGAGTTCAAGTGATTCTCCTGCTTCAGCCTCCCGAGTAGCTGGGATTACAGGTGCCCGCCACCACACCCAGCTAATTTTTTTGTAATTTTAGTAGAGATGAGGTTTCACCATGTTGGCCAGGCTGGTCTTGAACTCCTGACCTCAGGTGATCCGCCCACCTTGGCTTCCCATAGTGCTGGGATTATAGGCACGAGCCACTGCGTCTGGCTGGTATTCTTGTTCTTTAACTTAATAATTTAAAATTTACTTCAGCTATTAGTATATCATTACTTAATATTGGTTTAGAATCCTCAGAGTAACACTACAATCAGATGTGGAAACACGCTGGATTTTTTTTTGTAGTTACATTACTTAGTAGGCAATATTTTATAAATATTTTTGAAATACAAAGTAAGGGTAAATAGCAAAGAGAATGTGGGGTGAAGCTAAATCCCCTTCTTTTGTGGTTGCCCCATGGATCAATGCCCCGACTCACCTGAATTTAGTTCAGATGTTGAGACTGACAATAGCACACATACACAGCAAAAAAGTATGAGATTTATTACTTACATATGTTTAACACAATGCTAGAGCCCATACTGTGCTTTAAGCATCTCAGAGGTTATTTGAGATGCTCTCTAGAAATTTATAATCTATGGGTTTTGAGCTGGTGATCTTGTAGGCTGTCCTCTAGGCTTTGCCTTTTGCGAACCACCTTTTTGATGTTGCCAGTGAAACAGCTCTACTTTGGGTACCTAACACTATGTTAGTCTGCTCATTCAGTGCTTTCTACCACTTTGTATTTTAAGCTAGTGTTTTTATCACTGCCCTGTTTGCCTGATCACTGATTCTCTAGTAGTGAAATAGGTAACTGTGCATGACCGGTCCGCCCCTGTACATCCCCTTCAGCTAAACATCCCTGAATACAAAAATTAGCCAGGCATGGTGACAGACACCTGTATTCCCAGCTACTGGGTATACAGTAGGCTGTATACCCAGTAGCCTGAGTCAGGAGACTTGCTTGGACCCTTGAGGCAGAGGTTGCAGTGAGCTGAGATCACACCACTGCACTCCAGCCTGAGCAACAAAAGCAAAACTCCGTCTCAAAAAAAAAAAAAATCCCTGAGAGCAGACGGTATTCTTAGTCTTCCCATATGGGGAGCATAATGTTTTGCACACAGTAATTGATATATATACTCTAATAATATCTTTAATATATATGTATATTATATAGTTAATTTGGTGTTTAGAGAGCATTTTCCTTCTAGATACATGATTTATTGACCTGACAATCATTCTACATTCACTTAAGTGGAGAGAGGATAGCAGGTGTATGCTGGGAGCAGAGGCAGGGAACAACTGTGTGTCAAGCGCTCCACGTGTGTTCCTCAAACTCTAATATGTGTGTGTATATACACAACACACATATTTATATACATATGCACACACGCACATACACACATAAATATTACATCAATATTGTGTGTATATGTTTATGACTGAAATACTACCCTTATTTATTACACAGTTTTCAGAACTGTATCAAAAGTTAAAATGGGGTCTTCCTGTGACAATAAATTTGGCAATTTCCCAAATGCATTACTTCTGTTTTTTCTTTTTTTGTTATCTATATGTCAGTCACCTTCACTTCATGTACCAAATACCAGCTTTTTAATTGCCAGAGCCTTCACTTTGTTGGTGTCACTTTCTCATCTATGAAAGAGGAGACTAAATCAGCCTTTCAAGGTGACTGCCTGTGTCAATGTTTTATGACAACTAATGCAAATGATCTGTAATACTTTGATGGTTCAGAGAACATTGAACATGCTTATGAAAAATTACAGTTTATGTGGTAATGATGATCATAAATAATGTTTAATTGGTGCTATCCTTGTATCAAGCACTGCGCTTTATCTCTGTCATCTCTTTTGACCCTTATAGCAATTCCATGCAATTTTTAAATCATTTTCATTGCAGATATTAAAACATGAGCTTCAATTGAAAAAATGGAGAAATAAGTTACTACTCAAAGGAGCTTCTGCAGAAAGCTCCCATTTTCCTGAACAAAGCTCTTCTGAAGTCTGTCTTGTAGATGAGACTCTAGAATGTGACATTTCACAGTTACCTGAAAGAGCAATATTACAGGTTTGTATGAATTCAGTATATATTATATACTATAATCCTACTCTTGCTGTATTGCATTGAGTTAGAATAAGGATATTTTTGCCCATTATTTCTTCCTTTACAAAATACTTGCTCTTATCTTGTCTGTTTTTACATTGTAATTCCTATAACTTCCTTATTGGTTTGTAGTAGCTCTTTATATTGGCAATATTAGCCCTCTGGAATATATTTGGAGATTATTTCCCCCTATGCTTGATGTTTGCTTTTAGTTTTGCTTGTGGAGTCTTTTGATGATAGAATTTTTTTTTTTTTTTCTGAGACGGAGTTTCACTCTTCTTGCCCAGGCTGGAGTGCTGTGGTGCAATCTTGGCTCACCACAACTTCTGCCTCCCAAGTTCAAGCGATTCACCTGCCTCAGCCTCATGAGTAGCTGAGGTTACAGGTGCTCGCCACCACACCTGGCTAATTTTTTGTAATTTTAATAGAGACTGGATTTCACCATGTTGGGCAGGCTGGTCTTGAACTCCTGACCTCAGGTGATCCACCCGCCTCAGCCTCCCAAAGTGCTGGGATTACAGGAATGAGCCACCGTACCTGGCTGATGACAGAAATTGTACAGCTTTGTGTAATAAAGTCTGTCATTCTTGCCCTAATTATTTCTCTCTTTTTTTAAATTTTATTTTAGGTTCAGGGAGTACATGTGCAGATTTGTTATATATAGGTAAATCGTGTGTCATAGGGTTTGGGGTACAGATTATTTTGTCATCCAGGTAATAAACCAAGTATCCAATAGACACTTTTCTGATCCTCACCATCCTCCTACCCTCCACCCTCAAGTAGATCCTAGGGTCTGTTGTTCCTTTCTTTGTGTCCATATGTACTTAACAGTTTAGCTCCCACTTGTAAGCATGAATGTGCAGTATTTGGTTTTCTGTTCCTATGTTAGTTTCCTTAGGATAATGGTCTCCAGCTCCATCTAATTTGCTGCAAAGGACGTGATCTCATTCTTTTTTATGGCTGCATAGTATTTCATTGTGTGTGTGTGTGTGTGTGTGTGTGTGTGTGTGTGTGTGTGTGTGTACATATATACATACACCACATTTAAAAAAATCCAGTCTACCACTGATGGGCATTTAGGCTGATTTCCTGGCTTTGCTATTGTGAATATGCTGTGATACGCATATGCATGCATTGTCTTTATGGTAGAATGATTGATATTCCTTTGGGCATATACCTAATAATGAGATTGTTAGGTTGAATGACAATTCTGTTTTATATTCTTTGAGAAATTGTCAAACTGCTTTTCACAATGGCTGAGCTAATTTACATTTCCACCAGCAGTGTGTAAGCATTCCCTTTTCTCTCCATCCTCGCCAGTATCTGTTGTTTCCTGACTTTTTAATAATAGCCACTCTAACTGGTGTAAGATGGTATCTCATCGTGGTTTTAATTTATATTTCTCTAATGATTAGTGATGTTGAGCATTTTTTTGTATGCTCATTGGTTGCATGTATGTCTTTTTTTGAGAAGTGTTTGTTTATGTGCTTTGCCTACTCTTTTAATGGTATTGTTTGTTTTTTTTCTTGTAAATTTGTTTAAGATCCTTATAGATTCTGGATATTAGACTTCTGCTGGATATGTAGTTCCCAATTTTTTTTACCATTCTGTAGATTGTCTGTTTACTCTGTTTACTCTGTTGATAGTTTCTTTTGCTGGTAGAAGCTCTTTTGTTTAATCAGGTCCCATTTATCAATTTTTGTTTTTGTTGCAATTTTTTTTGGCATCTTCATTATGAAATTTTTGCCAGGTCCTGTGCCCAAAATGGTATTTCCTTGTTTATCTTCCAGGGTTGTTGTAGTTTTGTTTTACACTTAAGTCTTGCATCTATCTTTAGTTGACTTTTGTATATGGTGTAAGGAAGGGGTCCAGTTTCAGTATTCTGCATATGGTTTGCCAGTTATCGCAATATCATTTATTGAATGAAGAGTTGTTTTCCTTGATTGTATAGATGTGTGGCATTATTTTGGGGCTCTTTATTCTGTTCCATTGGTCTATATGTCTGCTTTGGTACCAGAACCATGTTGTTTTGGTTACCATAGCCTTGTAGCATAGTTTGAAGTTGGGTAATGTGATGTCTCTAGCTTTTTTCTTTTCACTTAGGAATTTTTTTTTTTTTTTTTTTTTGAGCAGAATCTCACTCTGTTGCCCAGGCTGGAGTGCAGTGGTCAGATTTTGGCTCACTGCAACCTCTCCCTCCCGGGTTCAAGTACTTCTCCTGCCTCAGCCTCCTGAGTAGCTGGGATTACAGGTATATACCACCACTGGCTAATTTTTGTATTTTTAGTAAAGATGAGGTTTTACCATGTTGGCTAGGCTGATCTCGAACTCCTGACCTCAGGTGATCTACCCACCTTGGCCTCCCAAAGTGCTGGGATTACAGGCATGAGCCACCGCGCATGACCCACTTAGGATTACCTTGGGTATTTTGCCCCTTTTTTGGTTCCATATTAATTTAAAATTTTTTTTCCTAATTCTGTGAAAAATGTCATTGGTAGTTTGACAGGAATAGCACTGAATCTGTAAATTGTTTTGGGCAGTATGGCCGTTTTAACAATATTGATTCTTCCTATCCGTGAGCATGGATTGTTTTTCCATTTGTTTGTGTCATCTCTGTTTTCTTTCTTTCAGTGTTTTGTAAATCTTGTTATGGAGGTCTTTCACCTCCTAGGTTAGCTATATTTCTATTTATTCTTTTCTGTGGCTCTTTTGGATGACATTGTATTCTTAATTTGGCTCTCAGCTTGGATGTTGTTGGTGTATAGGAATGCAACTGATTTTTGTACATTGATTTTTTTTTTTTTTTTTGAAACAGATCCTCATTCTGTTACCCAGGCTGGAGTGTAGTGGTGTGACTCTGGCTTACTGCAACCTCCACTTCCCAGGTTCAAGCGATTCTCATGCCTCAACCACCCAGATAGGTGGAATTACAGGCATGGGCTACCAAACCCAGCTAATTTTTGTGTTTTTAGTAGAGACGGGGTTTTGCTATGTTGGCCAGGCTGGTCTCGAGCTCCTGGCCTCAAGTGATCCACCTGCCTCAGCCTCCCAAAGTGCTGGGATTACTGGCATGAGCCACTGTGCATGTACAGTGATTTTGTATCCTGAAACTTTGTTGAAGTTAGTTATCAGATCAAGGAGCTTTTGGGCAGAGACTATTGGGTTTCCTAGGTATAGAATCATACTGTCTACAAACAGGGAGTTTGACTTTCTCTCTTCCTGTTTGAGTACCTTTTATTTCTTTCTATTGCCTGATTTCTCTGGCTAGAACTTCCAGTACTATGTTGAATAGGAGTGGTGAGAGAGGGCATCCTTGTCTTGTTCTGATTTTCAAGGGGAATGCCTTCAGCTTTTGCCCGTTCAGTAGGCTGCTGGCTGTGGGTTTTTCATAAATGGCTCTTATTATTTGAGGTATGTCCCTTCAGTGCCTATTTTGTTGAGGGTTTTTAACATGAAGGGATGTTGAATTTTATTGAAAGCCTTTTCTGCATCTATTGAGATGATTGTGTGGGTTTTGTTTTTAGTTCTGTTTTTGTGCCAACCTTGCATCTTAGGGATGAAGCCTACTTGATCATGGTGGAAAAGCTTTTTTTTTTTTTTTTTAGAATAAAAAGAATGAAAGAGAGAAAGGAAGAGGAAGAGATTTTAGAAAAAGAGAGAAAAGGAGAAAGAAAGAAACAGCAAAAGAAAGAAAAAATGAAAGAGAAAGAGGAAGAGATTTTAGA
>CAUYQU010103885.1:0-26482 GCA_963574635.1 Cheracebus regulus
TTCTTTTGCTGTTTCTTTCTCCTTTTCTCTCTTTTTCTAAAATCTCTTCCTCTTTCTTTCTCTTTCATTCTTTTTTCTTTCTTTTGCTGTTTCTTTCTCCTTTTCTCTCTTTTTCTAAAATCTCTTCCTCTTTCTCTTTCATTCTTTTTTCTTTCTTTTGCTGTGTCTTTCTTTCTCCTTTTCTCTCTTTTTCTACAATCTCTTCCTCTTTCTCTCTTTCATTCTTTTTATTCTAAAAAAAAAAAAGAAAAGAAAATATAACAAATACTTGGACCTTCAAGAAATTCATATATTAAAATTTTATCAGCTGAGAAATATACAAAACCTATTTAAAAAGAAATAGACATAAGGGACAAAATCACAATGAGCTGTCAACAAGAGACCATCAGGAATGACCAGGCAAATGTGACAAATGATCAAATGAAGGTTTTAGATATTAAACACGTTTGTTGAAATGAAAATACTCAATGAATAGGTCAAATGGCAGACTAAAAACAGATAATTAGTAAACTATAATATATCTGAGAAAATTATTCAGAATGAACAGAGAATGGTTAAACAGTACAGATGTCAGACTGAAAAGACCTGACATATCAAAAATCAGATTTCAAGAAGGATCAGCCATGTTGCTCACACAAAGCCTCTCTGGGGGTCTCTTCATTCAGAGAGCGCGTTTTAACACATTTGTAATCACATACCAAGCACTGTATGAAGACTGCAAGTAACAAATTGGAGAACAAAGTCGACACGATATTGTATTATGGTTTTACTTTTCCACACTTACTCACCTTTGTAAGGTTTATTTTATGGAAGGATTTAGCATAAGGGAACTGAGGCCATTTAGTGTAAAGCAGGTAAAATGTATTCGGCTCTAGGGCGAGGTTTCCGGGTCCAAGGAGAGGGAGCCAGAGAAGTCACGCTTGACGTCCTGAGGCGGGGGTTTTTATAGCGAGTGAGGCGCTGCAGGAACAGGACGTGGTCGGCGTAAGCTGCTATTGGTAGGTAGGCGGGACTGCCGGTGAGTGGGCCGACCAGGGGGAGCGGCGCAAGCTGCCGTTGGGCAGGGCTTGGCGGGTTTCTTTTAAATTTTGGCGGGGTTCCCCAACGGCGGGCTAGGTGCCGAGCGCGGAGTGGTGACGTTGCTTTTAGGTGCGGGAGGGATGGGCGCGTCCGAGCTCCCGGCGAGGCAACCGGCTTTACAACCTTAACGACTTGGGTTTTTCAGGCCGGTAGTTTTCAACTTTTTGTTTAAACATCAAGAACTGTTTGTATTTTATTTTAGTAAAGGGTCTAGAAATTCCAGCCACGTTACATTCGATGAAATGAACTTCCGTGTAGTAAGTGTCTACATACTGAGTTTTTCATTTTAGTGAGCGTGATCTATTTTCTCGTAGACAAATGTTCCGTTGTTATTAGATGATTTTTGACATGGTGAAAATAGCTTTCAGACCCTTCTTATTTTCGCAGAGCCTAAGGATACAAAGATGCCAGGCTGGGGACCTCAGTCCTAAAATCATTGCTTATCCTTGGTTGGCGGCGGCATGACGGTGTGTCTGTTACTCTGTCCTGTCTTTGCTCCTGCTCTCAAAGCACGTTTTGCTAGCAGGCATGTTTTCTACTGAAAATATTTAGATCCACCTGCAGTTAATTTAAACAATTTTACTCTCTTAGCATTTCTCCAAGGGACAGTAATACATATATTAATTTATATTTCATGCTTTCTAGCTAGCAAAACAAAATGTATTTTCTTTCTTTCTTTTTTTTTTTTTTTGAGATAGCGTTTCCCTCTTGTTGCCCAGGCGGTAGTATAATGTGTGATCTCTACTCACTGCAACCTATGACTCACGGGGTCAAGCCATTCTCCTGCCTCAGCCTCCTGAGTGGGTGGGATTACAGGTGTGTGCCACCATGCCTGGCTAATTTTTGAGTTTTTAGTAGAGACAGGGTTTCATCAAGTTAGGCAGGCTGGTTTCAAACTCTTGATCTCAGGTAATCCACCTGCTTCTGCCTCCCAAAGTGCTGGGATTACAGGTGTGAGCCATGGTGTCCGGTCTGTATTTTCCATTTTGAAGGACAATGGCTAAACATGGTAAGTATACCATATTATAAGACAAAAAGAATGTAATCAGACATGAGACTGAGTTCATGAGAATCATACTTCCTGAATTTCTGATTTTGTTGCTGGAATTTTATTGAAAATGTATTTGGCTTTGAATTTAGTACATACTATTTATAAAGCTTACAGTTTATAGATTGCACATGAAAACGATTGTAGAATATTCTTCTATCAGGATTTCTCAACCTCAGTTCTGATGACATTTTGGTCCAGTAATTCTCTGTGGGCTGAGAGGTGATCTGTGCATTGTAGGATGTTTAACAATATTTCCGACCTTTACGCACCAGGTCCCAGTAGCACCGCGCCTGGGGTTGGGACAACCAGAAATGTCTCCAGACACTGCCATTGTCTTAGGAGTGGTTCTTTGAGAACCACTGTGTTTTATAATAAGGAATAGGATCCACAAACGTCAAGAGCATTCTATTTCTTGTTGTTTTTCTTTTTCTTTTTTTAATTTTTAGACAGAGTCTCACTCTGCCATCCAGGCTAGAGTAAAGTGCTGCAGTCTCAGCTCACTGCAGCCTCCACCTCACTGCAGCCTCCACCTCAAGCCATTCTCCTGCCTCAGCCTCCTGAGTAGCTGGGATTACAGGTGTGTGCTACCATACTTGGCTAAGTTTTTGTATTTTTGGTAGAGATGGGATTTCACCTCGTTGGTCAGGCTGGTCTCAAACCCCTGAGCTCAAATGTTCCACCTGCCTCTACTACCCAAAGTGCCGGGATTACAGGTGTGAACCACCGCTCCTGGACTCCCCAAGACTATCTCTTTTTTTTTTTTTTGAGAATGAAGGATCGCTCTTGTTACCCAGGCTGGAGTGCAATGGCGCGATCTTGGCTCACCGCAACCTCCATCTCCTGGGTTCGAGCAATTCTCCTGCCTCAGCCTCCTGAGTAGCTGCGACTACAGGTGCGTGCCACCATGACCAGCTAATTTTTGTATTTTTAGTAGAGATGGGGTTTCACCATGTTGACCAGGATGGTCTCAATCTCTTGACCTCGTGATCCACCTGCCTCCGCCTCCCAAAGTGCTGGGATTATAGGTGTGAGCCACCGCACCTGGCCAAGACTATTTCTTTTCTTTTAGAAGATACATCCCTTTAAATGTTCATAGACATCTTCTTCACATATGTTAGACACTAAAATTTGTAAAACTGTTACTAGTCTCCAGCACTAAGTTAAATTTATTTTTCTTTATGGTTTTATGACTTAAAATGTGTTCTGTTTTGTTGTGTCCATTATCACAAACTGATATCCCAGCTTTGTGAGCCATTTTCCTTTTTAAGCACAGCACCTACAGTGGGAGGTGTGCATCTCTGGGGTCTGTGTCCATGACCCGACAGAGGATTTCAGGAGATGCTGTTTCCCATGATTGTCAAGGAGGTTGACCACAGGAGGGGGCACTCCTCCTATGCTTGCTTATTTATTCTTACCTTTTAATACATACTTGTCAGAGAGTTAATTCCTATCTAGAAATCAGAAACATAACAAGATTATACAATATTCTCAGCACATCTCCTTTCTTATCACTTAAATTCATGCTTCTTGACACTGCATTTCCTTTTTAAGTTATAATGTTTTAAATCAGTAGTGTAAGATAGGACCTCGAGATGAAATATTGCTACATCACATAGCTATTTTAAAAGACTTTCTCAGAATAAATGTATTAAAACTAATATTCTCTCTTTTAAAGAAAAAGCATGGCATATGGTGACAGCTGGTAATTGGTGCAGCCTCTACCTTTATATGTAATTGATGGGTATATTGAGAAGGTGTTGAATGTAAGGCAGCATTTTTTTCTTTTTTTCTTTTTTCTTTTTCTTTGAGTTGGAGCTTTGCTCTTATCGCCCAGGCTGGAGCACAGTGGTTCGATCTCAGCTCACTGCAACCTCTGACTCCCAGGTCCAAGCGATTCTCCTGCCTCAGCCTCCCAAGTAGCTGAGATTACTGGTGCCCTCCACCACGCCCGGCTAATTTTTTGTATTTTTAGTAGAGACGGGGTTTCACCATGTTGGCCAGGCTGGTTTCAAACTCCTGACCTCAGGTGATCCACTGCCTCGGGCTCACAAAGTGCTAGGATTACAGGTGTGAGCCACCTCGCCCGGCCCAGTTTTTTCTTTTTATAGGTATTTAACTTCTGTCAAAATGTTTTGAGATTTTGGCTTGTAAACATGGTAGATCTTACACGTGTACATCTGTATGTGTTAAAAATAAATGTACACACACTTCATATTGTAATATGCTTGAACTGGCTCTGGATAACAGCCAAGAATGATAACAGCAAATTTCATGAGAAATGACTTTAACATAATTTAGTTTGGGGAGTTAGAATTAAGTAGACTAAAACTTTGTGTGACATGGCATACCGTTGATTAAATTTCACTGTTTTATCTATTTAGAAGCCAGGTTCACTACAGGACACGCCTCTGTACTTTCTGTTCCATTCTGCCTACATGAGCAATGTGAAGCCAGGCTCACACATGCCTGCCTCATCTAGATGGTTTGAGAAGAATTTGATTTCACTTTTCTGGGAAGGTTGGAAAAGATTCTAGACTTTATTTAGTTTACCAGACATGGCAGTGAAATTTTTGTGTGGGTGGGATTTTTTTTGTTTTGTTTTGTTTTGAGACAGAGTCTTCCTCTGTCGCCCAGGCTGCAGTGTAGTGGTGTGATCCTGGCTCACTGCAACCTCCATCTCCCAGGTTCGTTGGTATTCCTGCCTCAGCCTACTGAGTAGCTGGAATTACAGGTGCATGCCACCACACCCAGCTAATTTGGTATTTTTAGTGGAGATGGGGTTTCACCATGTTAGCCAGGCTGGTCTCAAACCCTTGATGTCAGGTGATCTGCCTGCCTTGGCCTCCTAAAGTGCTGGGATTACAGGCATGAGCCACGGTGCCTGGCTGGCTGTGAAGTTTTAAAATTGATAGAGAGGTATCTACACCTTTTAATTTTTTTAAATTTCATTTAAGTGATGTTGCTAAGTGTACATTTTAATATAACCATATGTCTAAGGAAAGGTCTCAAAGTATCCAAATTTCAATATGAGATGGCAGAACTTCAGGTAACCAGCAAGTGCGGGCGTGGGTTTCTGGTTTAGTTGATGCATAGTCTAGCTAACCGTTCATCAGCTAACCTGAAATCCATGTTTATTTCAACCTTCTTATTGGGAATGTTTCTAAACTGGATTATTCTTTTCTGCAAGAGTAAATAGTGATTGTTTGGTGATCTAGGCTGTGTTTATAAATGTAATTTCTTATTGGTGAATTCCCTAGAATTAGTTCTCATGCCAGATAAACTCACTTTTAGTTTCCATATCATCTTACAATCAAAGTTGGTTAATGAGAGTGCAGACGGTCCCCAGCTTACAGTGATTCAAGTTATGATGCTGTGAAAGCAACATGCATTCAGTAGAGACCATACTTCGAGTACCAATACGACGGCTGGGCATGGTGGCTTATGCCTGTAATCCCAGAACTTTGGGAGGCCAAGGCGGGTGGGTCCCCTGAGGTCAGGATTTCAAGACCAGCTTGGCCAACATGGTGAAACCCTGTCTCTAAGAAATACAAAAATTAGCCAGGCGTGATGGTGGGCACCTGTAATTTCAGCTACTTGGGAGGCTGAGGCAGGAGAATTGCTTGAACTAGGGAGGCGGAAGTTGCAGTGAGCCAAGATCGTGCCATTGCACTCCCTCTGGGGCAACAGAGTGAGGCTCTCTGTCAAAAAAAAAAAAAAAGTACCCACACAACCATTCCATTTTTCACTTTCAGCACAGTATTCAGTAATTTACATGAGGTATTCAACACTTTATTATAAAGATGTGAGATGATTTTGCCTAACTGTAGACTAATATAAATCTTCTGAATGTGTTCAAGCTAGGCTAAGCTGTGATGTTTGCTAGCTTAGCTGTATTGAGTGCATTTTCACTTACAATGTTTTGCATTTACAATGGGTTTATCAGGACATAACCCCATTATAAATCGAAGAACATCTGTGAAGGAAGATGGCTAGATCTTAAGAAGACAGGTACCAGGTTTGCTTCTTCCTCTACCGGGAAACTTTGTGATTTTTGAAGGTGAAGAAATGTCGATGGCAACTGGACTTCTTTTTTTTTTTTTTTTTTGAGACAGAGTCTGGCTCTGTTCCCCAAGCTGGAGTGCAGTGGCAGGATGATCTTGGCTCACTGCAACCTCTGCCTCTCAAGTTCAAGCAGTTCTGCTGCTTCAACCTCCTAAGCAGCTGGGATTACAGGTATGCACCACTATGACCAGCAAATTTTTTATTTTAGTAGAGATGGGGTTTCACCATGTTAGCCAGGCTGGTCTCGAACTGCTGACCTCAAGAGATCCACCTGCCTCAACCTGTTAAAGTGTTAAGATTACAGGCATGAGCCACTGTGCCAGGCCAAGCGTTGACTTTTAAGGAAAGGCCAAGTGGTGGCAGAATCCAGTTGCATATGTAAAGCTGTAGGAGAGATTTATGATCTACAGGCTGGGATGACTACTACTTACAATCTAAGGTAATTGTGATTACAAGATGTGCCATTATTTTATGTACCTTTAACAAAGAAAATATTTTCTGTTTAAGTGATGACACAATGCTTTCTTATGATACAGATTTTCAAAAATGTTATACTTACTGAAAGTATTCTTTTTTTTTTTTAAGAGACAGGGTTTTACTCTGTCACCCTGGCTAGAGTGCAGTTGTGCAGTCCTAGCTCACTGTCAACTTGAACTCCTGGGTTCAAATGACTCTCACACCTCAGCCTTTTGAGTAGCTAGGACTACAGGTGCACAGCATCATGCTTGGCTAATTTTTAAATTTTTTGTAGAGACCGGGGTCTCACTGTGTTGCTCAGGCTGGCCTCAAGTGAGCCTCCCACATCAGCTTCCCAAAAGCATTGGATTTATAGGTATGAATCACTGCACCTGGCCAAGTGTTCTTTTAGATGTATTAGATATTGATTTTTTTTATTTCTCTTTTTTCGGCATATATTTTTATAATATAACATTCTCTTACATTAATGGAGAAATGCAAGCAAAATTTTAGTTAAGGCATTCATAAAACCTCTTTTTCTTTTTTTTTGAGGTGGAGTTTCACTCTTTTTGCCAAGGCTGGAGTGCAATAACTCAATCTTGGCTCACCACAACCTCCCACTCCCAGATTCAAGAGATTCTCCTGCCTCAGCCTCCCAAGTAGCTGAGATTACAGGTATGCGCCACCGTGCGCAGCTAATTTTGTATTTTTAGTAGAGACAGGGTTTCTCCATGTTGGTCAGGCTGGTGTCAAACTTACAACCTCAGGTGATCTACCCACCTCGGCCTCCCAAAGTGCTGGGATTATAGGGGTGAGCCACCGCACGTAGCCATCCTAAAACTTTATTTCCATGCTAAATCATGTTGTAATCTTAAAAAGTATATTTGTAAAAGTCAATTAAAGTTAACATTTGAGAGAATAACCATGTGCACATCTCAGCTAAAGTGGTGACGATGTGAACAGTATGACCAAGTTCTGATTTGCTTATGCAATGCACCTATGCTGTGACCACCACCTGGCTAGCACAATTAATTGTAAGACTTCATTGACTGTAGGGCACATCCTGATTTCAGAGATTTAAAGATGTGGAAAAAAAATGTGCATCTTGGAATAAATGAAGTGTGGTGATTTGTTTCTCCCTTTCTCTTCTCCTCCTCTGGTTTGAATAAATTTCTGATATTAATTTTGCCTGTTGTCTTCCTCATATTAAAATTGAGTGGATCATGGTTGAAAAATTACATTAGTCAGGGTTCAGGGTGTGCTGAGTAACATTTTACTGCATTTTTAAGTTAAATGTTCCTAAAACCTTTTTATTCGTTCATAAAGATCCTTCAAAATGTGCTTTCAAAATCTACACCCAGTATGACTTCCTTGTATTATATGAAAATATCACTGGGAAATGATAAAAAAGATTCCAAAACCGAGAGGTTGAAAAATGCTTATTTGGGCAATTATTGAATCTTCCATAGTTTTTATGATTAAGGTGGAACCTAATATATGTGAGTAGAAAATATTAAGGTGCCTAGCCTTAATAATACTACCTTCTCTCCTGCTCACAGTCTTATCAACTGGTACAATATTTTTTAATTAAAATTTTCAAACTTTGACATCAGAGTTCATGAAAGTAGTCCTTTATATTAATTCCAGAAACTGGACCCCAGTTAACCAATAACTTCTGTATCAGTGACATAATTTCCTGCAAAATTGTTACTTGGTAATGGTTAACTTCTCTCTTAGTTGTTTGCAGCAGGGGGTAGTTTTCTTTCATGAGTCCTGCTATTTATTGTGATTCACAGTGACTTAAGACATTTTACCCTGTACTGAAACAAAAACCTCTGAGGACTAAGAGATAGTACTGTTTGACCTCAGTAACTGTCCATAAACCACCCCCCCCCAAAAAAAAATCCATGAAAGTTGCGGACTAAAAAACTTATATCCAAACTGGACGGTGCCAGCAGCAGCATTTTGATCAGATAGAGTCAGACACTTGGCCATCTAAACACAATTGTTGGTATTAGAGAGTGAGAGTCTTTTGAAGTTTAAAAAAAAAAAAAAAAAAAGAACATTTTGTTCTGCAGTTGTCTAGAATTAAGGTTAGTGGAGAAATTTAGCCTGTCAGTAGTGTGAAAATATGAAAGAAGCCCCTGGAAAATTAGAAACGGTGAATCCAGTTTCATTTCATTGTTCTATGGCTCAAACCTTAAATTACAGAAGGATTAGCACAATTTAGCAGGAGCAACAACAAAACCAGCAACCTCAGATGTACACTACTTTAATTTTCACTTAAATGAGATCTGAAAATGTGGAGGGGCAGCAAGCCAAATCATAGACATGAATTCTTTAGGGGAAGAAAGCCATTGACTGCCTAATATATTCTGGCATTGTTGGTTTTTTTAAACATTGCTTGTGACTAATGTACATGAGATATTTATACCTGTTTACTTAATGATTATGCATCTACATAATTGAGAGCTGAGAAACAGAAAAACAAAACTTAGTTTGATGCAGTAAGTAGCACTTGATATCATCCTAGAGGTATTTGCCAGAGTTTGCAGAGTCAAGTGGAAGACAATGAGTGATAATTTTATTGACTTCTAATCTAAGAAGGTCTTGCTCCTGTTGAGAGTGACAAAAATAATTTAATTGTAAGGGAAGGACATGAAGAATTGTCGGGAGTGTTGAAAGGATTTTGAGCTTAGGTTGGCCAGTTTTATGAAAGTTTTTTTTCCACCATGGCTAGACTGTGAAATCACCATGGAGGAGAAATTTGCTTTATTTAAATAGCCTGCCTGCCTGCCTGCCTTCCTTCCTTCCTTTCCTTCTTTCTTTCCTTCTTTCCAATAGTGATGAGATACTGTGTTGCCCAGGCTGGTCTCTAACTCCTGGGCTGAAGCATTCCTTCTGCCTCAGCCTCCCAAAGTGCTGGGATTACAGTCATGAACCATGGGACTCAGCTTTTAAATATCTTTTCTGCATAAAAGACTCAAAGAATCTGTGTAAAAATCACAACCAACTCCTGGTGAGAGAGAGTAAATTGTGCCGCAAGCAAAATTGCTCAGAGAAATTTCAGTATTGCATCTACTCCTGTTCTGCAGTCAAGCCAGCTTAGCAGCATCTGAAACCTCCCATGGGGCAGAAATCATTTAAAAAGCCAATCTCTCTGTCTCTCTTGCCTCCCTCTTTTTTTTTTTTTTTTTTAAAGATTCTACACATAAGGGAGATCTTACAGTATTGATCTCACTGTGTCTGGGTTTTTCAATTATCGGATGAGTGAGTTCTGGGGATCTAACATATATTGTGGTGACTATGATCAATAACACTATCTGGTATACTACTTGAAATGTGCAAAGACAATAGATCTTAAGTGTTCTTCCACACATAAAAATGTTAATTATGTGAGATGAGGGATATGCTAATTAACTTGATTGTGCTTATTTCATAATGTATATGTAGATCATATCATTATGTTGTATACCTTAAATGTATACAACTTTTTAATGTGTTTTTCTGTAATTCTTTTTTTCTGTTGTTTGAGACAAAGCTTCACTCTGTTACCCAGGCTGCAGTGCAGTGGTATGATCACGGCTCACCACTGCCTCAACCTTGGACTCAGGTGATCCTCCCACCTCAGCCTCCCAAGTAGCTTGGGACTACAGGTACGTGCCACCATACCTGATTAATTTCTTTTATTTTTGCAGAGATGGGTCTCACTGTGTTGTCCATGCTTGTCCTGAACTCTTGGGCTCAAGCCCTGGCCTCCCAAAATGCTGTGTTTACAAGTATGAGCTACTGCACCCAGACTACCATTTTCATTTGTCAAATATACCTCCACAAAGCTGAGGGGAAAATAAGCCAAAGCCCACCTCCTTGGTTTGGCCCTCACTCCTCATAATTGATGAGTTCTCCTGGGGGTTCTGATTTTCTGTAACTATAGTATATTACTTTATTGTTCTGCTTCCGGAAACTAGCGTGTATTAGAGCAAATCTAGGATAACAGTGATGTATATTGCCAACAGATACACTGAAACATATCAAAGGGTGAATGGGTCGATGAGCACTATAGTCACATCCTTCTCTGGTAGGCAGCTCATGCGATGGAACGCCTGAGTAAAGGCTCCTTCCTTGAGACTTTGATGGCTAGACATTTCTTCATTCACCACCAGCTTTCAACTCATCTTCAGTCCGCTTTAAGACCTGTGGGTCTACCTACTTTCAAAGAAAGGAAGTAAATGGGCATAACTAATACATGGAAACCAGGCACTTTTTAGGACAAACAGTATGCTAAACAAAGGGGGAGGTGACTAGTTAGAAACGGCACTTCTGGCATTACAAATAATGGATGATATAGGCTAATTTATGTCTGCCCACAGTTCATATGTTGACATCCTAACTTTGATTGGCTTTTTATTTATTTTTATTTATTTTCGAAATGAGACAGTCTCCTTTGTCACCCGGGCTGGAGTGCAGTGGCACACTCCTAGCTCACTGCAGCCTTGACCTCTTGGACTTAAGCAATCCTCCCACCTCAGCCTCAAGTAGCTGGGACTTCAGGAATGCTCCACTGTGCCCTACAGTGAGATTGGTTTTTAAAATGATTTCTGCCTCAGTGGGAGGATTTAGAAGCTGCTAGGCTGACATTATGTGCCTGCATGACAGCTGGAAGCAAATGTAATATTGAAACTTTCCTTTGATAATTCCACTTGTGGATCTTGTGTTGAGTTCCCCAGAAGCAGATCCAAAGGCAAGGATTTGTACACAGTGATTTATCCTGCAAGTGTTTCCTGAGTAAGTGGTAAGATGTCAGGTCAGACAACATCCCACCAAGTGCAGCTTCAATTTTATTCCCCTTGGGAGCTCTGAAGTACAGATTATGCCTCCCAATTAACCTGACCTAAAGCAAGGGTGCTGAGCTTTCCTAGTCTCACAATGGTCAGTCCCAGCAGAAGGGATGGAGGTAGGAGTGGGTGGTGGTAGGGAGAGTGCTGGGGAGGGAAAGACATTATCAGGCACTCTCTGCTCTTTGCCAGTGTGGATGATGCTGCTTCAGTAGTCTGAGGACAGCATGTGAAGAAGAGTCACAGACGTGGCACACAGAAAACGGAGAGGAGACGCACAAGTGCCTAAGGGAAGCCAGTGGATCTGGACAGAGCACCCACAGTGCCCGCCTAAGGAGTGAGGCCCTGACTAAGTTCCAGGCAGGGCCCTTTTCCTTCCTGCTCTGCTGTATTTTTTTTTCTTTTTTTTTAGAGACGGGGTTTCACCATGTTGGCCAGGCAGGTTTCGAACTCCTGACCTCAAGCAATCCACCCGCCTCAGCCTCCCAAAGTGCTGGGATTTCAGGCGTGAGCCACCACGCCCAGCCGCTCTGTTGTATTTTACTGGATCTGACCAATTTCTGTATACATAATATTTAGAATTTACCATACTATTTTAACAAGAAAGAAGAAAAAGATTTATCTAAAAAACAAGAAGACAGAGAGACAACACTTTTTAGTGCATACAATGTGCTGGGCACTTCTCTAAGCACTATACATTTTTTTTTTTTTTTTTTGAGATGGAGTGTCACTCTTTTTATCCGGGCTGAAGTGCAGTGGTGTGACCTTGTCTCACTGCAACCTCCACCTCCTGGGGTCAAGCTATTCTCTCGCCTCAGCCTCCTGAGTAGCTGGAATTACAGGCACCAACCACCACGCCCGCTAATTTTTTTGTATTTTTAGTAGAGATGGGGTTTCACCGTGTTGGCCAGGCTGGTCTCGAACTCCTGACCTCAGGTGATCACCCACTTGGATCTCCCAAAGTGCCGGGATTACAGGTGTGAGTTATTGTGCTTGACCTATGCTGTATATATTCTTTGAATCCTATATGCCAGTTTTATAAATAAGGACACTAAAGCTTAGAAAAATTAAGTAACTTTTCTATTTATGATACAGCTTAAGTGATGAAGCCAAGATTCAAAATCAGGTTTTGAGTATCATGTATAAATAAACAACACAACCAGTCTTTTTTGAAGTATAATGACATTTTCAGTGAAGCAATTTAAAATCAATTTTGAGACCATCCTTATGAAATAGATACGAATATTTACTTAGTTAAAAGGCCTAAATAGTTGGATGAATGAGTTGGAATGTGCATTTGTTTTAAAATATAGTGTATCTCTAGTCAGCATTTTTCTTGATATCTTATAGTAAAAGTCTACTATTACCAATAAATATTGAGCAAGTCAGTTTCAGAGGTGAAACTGAATAAAGGCCTGAAAAAAAGAACTCTGGCATCTGGAATACATATTTTTGGTCACATCTACATGCTATCTGGCATAGGAAAAGAGCAGTTCCTTCAAGAGTAAAGTTTTGTTCCCAACCAGCTGAGGTAGCCCTACATAGTCCATCTGACACATTTATTGACTCCAGTGAATTTGGCTGTAGTTGAAAATCTCAGGCAATGTTTTCTTCCTTGCTGTGAAATAATTGTCTAGAGACAGGAGAATCCTCCAGATGGCTAGTTAAATGCCTCCAGAAGGCCTGGGGCATTGATGAATCTCTCCGAGGAGTTCTGTAGTTTACAAGTGGCTTTAGGTTGAAGAATCTCATTATTTGGCTCCCTCAGAATGGGATCTCCAAGGTGGCATGTTTGTGGAGGAAACGAGTAGATGTGTGGCTGCCTCTCAGTATTTCTGGGTAAAATTCTCTAATGTGGAATTTCTTATTTTTTTAAAAAAAAACTTCATTGATATTTGAAATACTTTCTTGGTTTTTGTTTTTTCCTGGCATTATTAGGAGTTTTTTTTTCATATACCTGTCTCCCTCACTTTCATGTCTCAATCCCCTGTATTTTCAGATTGGAGGTAAAATGGGTAAAAATTAATCAACACATTTTGCCGGGTTCTTGCTTCCATATGAAAACTACATGTGGGACCAGGTGCGGTGGCTCACGCCTGTAATCCTAGCACTTTGGGAGGCCGAGGTGGGTGGATCACCCGAGGTCAGGAGTTTAAGACCAGCCCGGCCATCATGGTGAAATCCCATCTTTTTAAAAAAAAAAAAAAAAAAAAGCAGAAAGGAAACTACATGTGGATCCCGTAGACTTCTCCTTCCGAATTTCCCCAGTTATTTCTAGGACTTCCCAGGGAAGGACCTCTTAAGTTTGTACTGCTTCTACATGCACCTCATTCTCTGTTCTAGCACCCTTTGGTGCTATTTCTTGCTTTTGCCTTACTGCTCCTGCAGCCGGGAGCCGGCCCCCCGGCACTGTTACTGCTATGGGATGACACTGTCTCCTGCCAGCACCACTGCCTTGGTTATACTGGAGTCCTCAGGGGCCCAGGGAGCCCTGCCAAGGCGACTCTCCTCCCTGCACCAGAATGCCTCTCCCCTCTCACTCCCTCTCCCGTGTGATATTTTACATACAGTACAAAAGAAGGGCTGTTTGTGTTCAATGCTTCATAGAATTTATATTGAATATTTATTTCAGGTTTTACTTGTAGCAACATCCTTGTTCCATGAGTTCAAGAACACTGAAACTGACAAATGTGATTCTGGGCTTATATCACATTTAGGCCCATCTTCATGACCTGGGCTTTGTAGCTGGGACCAGTTGTACTTCTCTACTTCCTTTTGCTTCAGAATTTGTTTATTTTTTGTTTTGTTTTGTTGTTGTTGTTTGCTTTTTTCTGGAGATGGCTTAGTCTCTCATAAAAATACATTTCTAATGGGTCCACCTAACCATCTGTGAGGTACGCTCATGTACCTGTGAATCCCGGTGGTAGACACAGCTGAGACTCAAGCTAGGACTCATCCCTCCCTTCCCTCTTCCTCTCTCTTACTCTCCCTTTTCATCTCTCTCCTTTTACATTCACACAATATTTATTCATTGATTGAGTACCACCTATATGCCAGGCACTGTTATAATCACTTCAGATAGAACAGCGACAAAATAGACATCCTACTTTCTTGAATACTGTAGAGTGATGACTGCCATGACCAGCACCTATAACAGGGAGCTGTGACAGTGACCAGAGACTGATTTCCATGGAGGGATGAAGGAAGGCCTTTTTCATGAGGAAAATATTCAGCTGAAATCTGCACGACAAGAAGGGTCCAATTATATGAAAACCTGGCACTTGAGCCTTCTATGCAGAAAGAATAACAATATTTATATCTGTATACACACACACATCGTAATCTACCGCTGAAAGCCTTCCTTGCCCCTAAATATGTAAGAAAGGGGGGTTGGTTTACACAGAACCCACCCGTGATCAGCTTGTTCCACTTACCCACATGTGACATTGGGGCCCCTCCTGGGCAGCACCCCATATGAATGACCCTGCTCGCAGGCTCTCAGCTACAGACCCCTCTCGGGACACATCCGCATCCCCAAGCCACTGTGCACTCTAATGGGGCCTCTGGACATATGGTTGTCAGGGTTTTTCACCTCATTCCACAGGGAGGAGAGCTCCAGGGAAATCTCAGGGCAGGTGCAGAATCACAGCCGCGGAGAGGGCGGTGGGAAGCCTACATTCCCTTATTCACAGGGAAGTCCAGATTCCACAGAATTCAGCTCCAGCAGGTGGAGACTAGGGACTTCTCTTTTCACCACAGGGCATTTCTGACAGTGTAGGATTGTGAGACTTGGATTACTAGGAAAGCTAAGGAACTCAGGCGGCTCCAGCACCCCTGTGGAGTCAAGGTTTCCCTCTCACTCCTCAGAGGGGACACAACTCGCCACAAGCTGGGGCTCCTCCCAGGCAGCCACTGAGTATTCTGGTTTTCAGTCTCCTCCGATGGGGATGAGCCATCTGTGTGCTGCTGTCCTTCACCATGGGTTCCCTGCTGCAGCCACAGGCCTCCTCACTGTCCTTGAGCTGCGTAGGGGTCAGAGACCCCACTATTTGCCTGCTGGATTTTCCCATGCTTCTCCCTCCGTATTGTCTTTGCTCATCTTCTTTCTCTCACTTGGACTCCTTTTATTTCCTCTTCATCTCTTCACTGTCTCACATGCAATAACACTTAAGGCCCAGCTCTAGACCCCACCTCCTCTCTGAGTGGCCCTTCCATTTTTTTTTTTTTTGAGATGGGGTCTTGCTCTGTTGCCCAAGCTAGAGTGCAGCGGCCCAATCTTGGTTCATTGCAACTCCGCCTCCCAGGTTCAACCAATTTTCATGCCTCAGCATCCCAAGTAGCTGGGATTACAGGTGTGAGCCCCCATGCCTGGCTAATGTTTTTGTACACTTTTTTTTTTTTTTTTTTTTTTTTTTTTTTTTTTGTAGAGATGGGTTTTGTTGTATTGGCCAGACTGGTCTTGAACTCTTGACCTGAAGTGATCCACCAGCCTCCACCTCCTGAAGTGCTGGGATTACAGGCATGAGCCACCGCTCCGGGCTGCCCTTCCAATTGTTATTGCTCCCATTAATCTCTTCTTTGCTGGATACCAGCAAGCATCTAGATTCCAACTTATGCACTCTTCTCCCCTTCTTCTTCGCCTTCCTTTTTCCTCCCGCCCCCTTTCTTCCTTCTTTTTTTTTTCTTTTTAAAATTATTTATTTATTTTAAGACGGGGTCTTACCATGTTGATCAGGCTGGTCTTGAACTCCGGACCTCAGGTGATCCGCCTGCCTTGGCCACCAAAGTGCTTGGATTACAGGCGTGAGCCACCACACCCAGCCCTTTCTTCCTTCTTAATGAGAATTAGCTTATTCATCTTCTTTTTGAAGAAAAAAATGTCACTAAACAATGAATACATAACAGGAATATTTGTAAATGTATGTGAACAGCATAAAGCATTAACAATAATACAAAGACTCCCCCCCAGCTCAAGAATGAGAGATTATTATTTTCCTACAATATCCCAGTGAACACCTGCTAGGCCTCATTCCCTTTATTCCCCATTCTGCATCTCACTGGGTCACCACTATCCTGAGTGTGTATCTGTCACTGTCGCTTACTCACCACACTGGATCCTTAAACAGGGATTTATTTAGTTCTGGGTGCATTTGAATTTTATACTAGTGGTATTATAGTATGTGAATTCTTCTGGGTCTTGCTTAATTGGCTCAACATTGCATTTGTAAGAGTCTTCCATGTTGATGCATGCTGCTGAGTTCATTTCACTGCTCCATGGTATTCCATTGCGTTAGCGGGTCATTATGTATTTATCCGTTCTATGGTGAAGCCACATCAGGATTGTTTTCCCATTATGTGACTGCTTCTACAGGTGTTGTAGATGTCTCCTGATGCACATGTGCAGGAGTTTCCCTAGGATATGTACAAAGTGGAAGAATTGTTTGGATTGGGAGTGCACACATATTCAGCTTCATAAAACATGCGGAGTAATTTGCAATGTGGTTGTCCCTGCTTCTGGTCTCAGCAGTGGTGGCTGAGGGTTCCTGTTTCTCTGCATTCTTGATGAGCTTGGTTTGTTATTTCTTAATTTTTGTCAATCCTGTGGCAAATATTGGAGGTTTTAGTTTGAATTTCTCTGATTTCTAATGAAGCAGACATCTTTTATATGTGTATTGGTTATTTAGATTACTTCTTTTGTTAACAGCCTATTCAAATATTTTCCTCTTTTCTTTTTTTTTTGAGATGAGGTCTCACTCTGTTACCAAGGCTGGAGTGCAGTGGAACTCTCAGCTGACTGAAACCTCTGCCTCCCAGTCTCAAGCAATCCCCCCACATCAGCCTCCCAAGTAGACTGGACTACAGGCATGCACCACCACAACCAGCTAATTTGTTGTTGTTGAGATGGGGTTTCACCTTGTTGCCCAGGCTGCCCTCGAACTCCTGAGCTCAAGCGATCCACCTGCCTTGGCTTCCCAAAGTTCTGGGATTACAGGCACCCAGCCTAGTTCTTCCTTTTTTTTTTTTTTTTTTTTAAGATGGAGTCTGCACTGTGGCCCTGGCTGGAGTGCAACGGCATGATCTCGGCTCACTGCAACCACCAACTTCGGCTTCACGTGATTCTCCTGCCTCAGCCTCCTGAGTAGCTGGGACTACAGGTGCACACCACTACACCCGCCCAGTGTTTTGTATTTTTAGTAGAGATGGGGTTTCACTGTGTGTTGGCCAGACTGGTCTCGAACTCCTGACCTCGTTATCCACCCACCTCGGGCTCCCAAAATGCTGGGATTACAGGCGTGAACCACTACGCTCAGCCCCAGCCTAATTCTTTATATATTCTCAGTAACAGTCCTTAATTGGTTGTACAGTTTGCTAATATCACCTCCCAGTTTGTGAGGTTTTTTTCTTTTCCCTAATTATGGCATCCTTCTTTGAACAGAACTTCCTAATTTTAATTAAATAAGAGGTGTAACCCTTTTCCTTTATGTTTTTTGCTTTCTTATGCATCATTTAAGAAAGTCTTTCTACCTTAAAGTCATGAGGCCATATCGTCTTCTATCACCTTCCAAAAGCTCTCAAGTTTTGCCTCCTGCATTTAGGTTTAATCCACCATGAATTGATTTTTGTGAGTCTTGTATGAGATCAAATTTCATTTTGTCCATACGAACAACCAGTATTCTCAGAATCATTTACTGTATAGTCCCGAGGAATGAATTATTACCTCTGTCATAGATCAAATGTCCAAATGTAAGCCAAGCCTCTTAGAAATTCTGTTTTGATGTCTGTTTCTTTACTGTCTATTCTGTTCCATTGGTCCAATTGTCTAGGTCTACAACAAAATGATGCTGTTTTAAGTATTATGGTTTTATAATCAGTTCTTGTATCTTGTGAGAAATATCCTACCATTTTTTTTCTTCTTCTTAATGGTATCTTGGTTATTTTTGGTCTTTGGCTCTCTCATCACAAAAAAAGAGGTAACTGAAGATGCTGCAGGTATTCAAAAGACAATAAGAGGATACATTATATAAAATACATTTAAAATCCAATACAATCAGAACTTCTCCAAATATGTAATTTACTAATAGGACTCAGGAAGTGATTTTTTTTAGAAGTTTATTTTCTGTTTATTGCTGATAATGTATACAAGTATAATAGATCTTTGTAGTCATTTAATGTCCAGAAATTTTATAAACTTTCTTATTAATTCTAATAATCCATAGAGTCTTTTGGATTTTGGATGTATATATTCAGACTATTTGGGAACAGGGTGACAGGGTGATTTTATTTCTTCTTTCCAACCTATATACATTTCATTTCTTGTCCTTTGCCTTACTGCAATGGCTAGGAACTACAGCAGAATTCTTTTTTTTTTTTTTTCAGACTGAGTTTCGCTGTTGTTGCCCAGGCTGGAGTGCAATGGCACAATCTTGGCTCACCACAACCTCCGCCTCCTGGGTTCAAGTGATTCTTTTGCCTCAGCCTCCTGAATAGCTAGAATTACAGGCATGCACCACCACACCCGCTAATTTTGTATTTTTAGTACAGATGGTGTTTCTCCATGTTGGTCAGGCTGGTCTCAAACTCTTGACCTCAGGTGATTGGCCCGCCTCAGCCTCCCAAAGTGCTGGGATTACAGGTGTGAGCCACCGCGCCTGGCCAGAGATGGTCTTTTGAAAGTCTAAAGCATCTATCACATGTTTCATCTTTTCCATTTCTGCCGTTGTTCACTTATACTGTCATTCGTTTGATTAATCTCAATAGAATTTTGTTAATTTTATGTCTTTTTGAAGAACCAACTTTTGGCTTGTTGATCCTCTATGGTATAATTTTTTTCCTATGTCATGAATGGTTGCTTTTTAAAATTTATTTTATTTATTATTATTATTTTTTATAAAGGAAAGAGGTTTAATTGACTCAGAGTTCAGCATGACTGGGGAGGCCTCAGGAAACTTACAATCATGGGGGAAGGCAAAGTGGGGAAGCAAAGCACCTTCTTCACAAGGCTTCAGGAGAAAGAGTGAAGAGTCAAGGGAGCAGAGCCCTTATAAAACCATCAGATCTTGTGAGAACTTGCCCACTATCACGAGAACAGCACAGGGGAAACCATCCCCATGTTCCAGTCACCTCCCACCAGGTCTCTTCCTAGACACGTGGGGATTATGGGGATCACAATTCGAGATGAGATTTGGGTGGGGACACAGACAAACTGTATCAGCCATTTATGTTATTTCTAATAACCCGCTGCCCCCATTTCATTTCTTTATTCTTTTAACTTTTTTCACTTTCTAAAACTGTTAGTCTGGTTTTAGACCCCTATGTTTATCTTCTGTTGCTTTCATCTTTTCTCTCACTTTGTCTCTTTCCGTTCTACTTTCAGGAATATTTTCTCACTCAAATGTTCCAACACTATTAATTACTTTTCAATTTTAAATATTTTTATTTTTAAAAGCCTTACTGTTTTGATATTGTTTCACTTCCAATTGTTTTATGAATGTGATTTCTCCAGAAATCTTTCAAACTAGTTTCTCCATTTACTACGTAGCACTCGTATTTTAAAAATACTGAAAAACACAGTCCATTTTCATGTTTTTAAATGTTTATGTAGTACTCCATCAAAACATCAATGTGCTGAAGAATTTAAGCAGCATGAAGCATCATCAGATGTTTTTGTTTCTTCCCCTCTCAGTTCCCCGCCCCACCCAGACCTGTTTTTGATGTTTAGCCTACAAGTAGCAAGAAGGATGAACTGAAGCAGGCTAGAGATCGAGTTTGTAGTCCAGATGAGAAATAATGAACATCTTCTCTAAGGTCATAGCGGTGAGGTAAAGGCAAAAGGATAGCTGACAGGTGTTAGGAGGCGAAGTGGCAGAGGACGTGGTGAAAAACTGGTTAGGAGAAGAGGGAAGAGAGAAGTCCAGGTTATCCTCAGATTTATGGTTTGGAAAACAGGAAGAATAGGAATTTCTCCCTTTTATAAATATTTTCATTTTTGTATTTCACTTTGAGTCTCAATTTAGCAAGATAATATCCTTTCAATCAGCAAAACACCTGATTACTACTTACTAATATTAGAGATGCAAATACTTACTAAACATATTTTTCTCCTTTTAGATGCCTATCATTTTATTTCTAAAAAAGTTTAATTATATTTACTCATTAAAATACTTATATTTAAATACTCCAATGTAATATAGTAGGTATATTAAACATATAGATGCCCCTCAAATGAAGAATATAGTCTGATCTGGCTTTATACACAATAAAGACAATTTAAAATGTAAAAAACTGGGCTTAAAAAATGCAGCCAACCACCTGTTTTATTAAATTTTAACAGGTATCTCCTTCTAAAAAGTCCTTATCAGAGCTATTTCTTTAAACCCAGCATTTACTACCTTAACAGATGAGTTTTTTAAATGAGAAATTTTACTTTCAACTCACTGATTTTATACTTGGAGGCTTTAAAATTTTCTAGAATATGTGAAGACCTGAATTAAACCATTCTCACCATATTTTTCCAGGATTGTTTGCTAACTGGCTTGTTTTTACATAAAGCTTTAAACATGTCTACCATGGAGAGTAAACAAGAATGATCACTTGAAACTATAAAACATACCAAACCAAGTGCCAATGGATTATCACTGCTTTTTCCTTCTTTTATAAGAATCATTACTATGAACTCATACTCGCTGGTGCACAGAGGATGCTATTTTCATACTCTCTTTCTTTGTAAAGGTCTTCTCTACAGCTCCAGGTTTCCAAAGTAACAACTGTGCATCTTCTCCTCCAGTCAACAGAGAATCATCTTGCACATTCCAACAGAAGGAATGGACTGTAGCAGCATGCTCTCCCTGAAAGCTAGTCACATGGGTCAGTCCTGACAAGGTACAGTTCATCAAGTGAATTCTTCCTTTGTTTGTTCTTCCAATAACATGCAATATATCTGTCTTTTCATGATACAGGCCACCAATCAAATAGTCCAAAGTATCTTCTTTCATGTTAACTACTTCTCTCACACCCTGAATGTTCAAATGTGTAAATGGTTCATCAGTATCCAGATGATTAAAATCCCACCAATAAAATCCTTCATCATATGTCATGCAGTAAATCTGTTTATAACCTTTCCCAGACCAACCAATACAGACCAACTGATGAAACCGAGTTACAGGTTGCAACCAGTGCATCCTCTTCATTATCAACATTAATATCAAATACATTTACCAGGCCATCAGACGAACCTGAGACTACCATGTTGGAATTGCTGGGATGGAAACGTACTTGAGTGACATCATCACTATGTGTCTCTGAATATGTACCAAGTGGGTCTTTAGTTGTAGAGACCTGAGAATTCATCTTTGCATCCCTAAACACCAACAATGCATCATCAACTTTTTCTGTATCAGCACAAATAATTTGATCATTACAATTAACATCAAAACTGATAAAAATACTGGAAGGGTAACCCTTGAACAGCTGAACAGGCTTTTCTCTGGCCACTCGAGCATCCCAACATTTTACAGTACCATCAGTGCATGCTGAATATATATTGTCGCAGGATTTTGCAAATTTGACTCTATTAACAAGTCTAGGATGTCCACTAAATTCTCATAGTACATTTAACCTTTCTTTTTCATGTAATAGGATTGATCCATTAGAACATAAAACAGCAACCAGGTTTTCCTTTTTTGCTTGCACAGTCTTTGATGTGTCTATACCAAGAAGATAAGTGGGCTCTTTGGTTCCCGAGGCACATTTAGCACTGTGTAGATTAGCAAACTGTTCCTCAATCTTTTCCATATCAATAGTAGCATCCAAGGGTAGTAAAACTCCAGCAATCCCACTTTTAGGTATTTACTCAAGAGAAATGACAACTTATGTCCATACAAACATCTGTGCACGTGTTCATCATAATTTTATTTATAACAGCCAAATACCTCTTTAAACAACCATGTGGTTTAAACAATATAATACACCAGTAGCTGGTATCATACCACATCCCATACTATGGGACGTCTCTTCCCAAGTGAAAAATCTGCTTTCTAGCCTTCAAAAATATTATACTAAATCCAGAAGATGGTGGGGAAAGTATCCACAGGGAGGGGACAGTAGGAGGAAAGAGGTTCTTCCCTGAAAATGAGCAAGGACGTTTGGATTACACTGAAAAACGCTCCAGATGAAGTGCTGTGGGCGCCGCTGGAACAGCAGCCTGACCCGCAGAAGGCTCTTCGGCCAGGGCCAGCACAGGTTTGACCTAGGGTCTCCGGCCGCAGAGCGAGACCCCCAACACGTGCTCCCTCCGGCCAGAACCTCCTAGTTCCCTGTGCGCGCCCGCGATCCATGTCCAGAAACTCCAGCTTTCTAAACTCAACCACAGCGTTGCCGCTCGTCGAGAGGGCTGCCCATCCTGGGTACCCCGCCCAGCCCGGCCCAGCAAAAGGTGCCTTAACAACCTGCCCCCAACCCGTACCGGAGAAATGCAGGCTGCCTTAAATTTATTTATTTATTTATTTATTTTTTAGAGACGGGGTCTCACTATGTTGCCCAGGCTGGAGTGCAGTAGCTATTCACAGGCGCGATCCAACTACTGATCAGCACGGGAGTTTTGACCTGCTCCCTTTCTGACCTGGGCCGGTTCACCCCTCCCTAGGCAACCTGGTGGTGTCCCGCTCCCCGGAGGTCGCCATATTGATGCCGAACTTCGTGCGGACACCCTATCAGCATAGCGCACTACAGCCCAGAACTCCTGGGCTCAAGTGACCCTCCAGCCTCAGCCTCCCGTGTAGGTGGGACTACAGGCATGCGCCACCGAGCCCTGCGATTGTTGCTTCTTTAAAAAAATCTTTCCTTCAGTTTCCTTAAGTTTATTTTGCTGTTGTTTTTCTAACTTCTTAAGGTGAAAGTTTTCGTTTGCTTGTTTTTTAGCTTTTCTATATTGTGGGTCAACATGGCCAGGGGGAGACATAAGTTAATTCTAGCTAAATAATTATAAGCTTGCTTGGCTCTGAGTACACTGCAGTTTATACATCGAACTAAACTATATTATTGGTGCAGTTAATTAGAAATCAAGCGACAACAGGGGCCTAAGGTAAAGACCAACCAATACACAGTAACACTAGGGAACACCTCGGGGTGATGGCATAGCAGGGAATACTGCTCTGGTCCCACGAATGCCTTCTCAACATGGAGACTGCATGAGGGCCTCGTAAAGAGGGCTTGTGCAAAGATCTCTGAGAAGGGAGGAGCCCTCTGCTCACAAGATCCGGGAGGGTCTGCTTTGCAGACGGGAGCTGGCAAGGAGGAGAAAAACCTTTCGGGGCAGAGATCAAGGAACGCCTCAGGCTCTGCCTAGGTTCTCAGAATATGGAGTGATTGTCATTGCTCTATGTCCTCAATGCTCAGGAGATAAAAGCCTCTTGGTGTATTGGGTGTGGGCAGACTGGGTGTCTCCTCATCCGATTTACTTCTGATGCAGCCGCACCCGATAACAATCAGTGATTGGAGTGTCTTAGAAGGATCTCCAGTGCTGTTGAATGCTAAGAGCAGTAGTTTAGCATGTCTTAGAAGGATCTCAAGTTCTCAAGTGATATCTTAGCTACCTCTTAACTCTCCCCTTCCACACCCATAAGATTGAGATTTGCACATAAAAAAATGTTTGGAGCCCAGAGCTCCGGGCCAACGTGGTCCCATGCTTGCAGTGGTCCCCTGGACCCATGCTGTAAATTCTACTCTTGTGTCTCTGTCTTTATTCCTTTTTTCAATCCCTCGTCATCACTGGTACTAAGGGCACCCACGTACAGGGTTGAGGCTGGTACCCAACATCTCTATTATCAGAAGTTGGCCAACTGTGGCTGGCAGGCCAAATGTGGCCTACAGCCCGTGTTTCTCAGTAAAGTTTTATTGACACACAACCATGGCAATTTATTTATGTGTTATTTATGGTGTCTTTTATGCTACAGTGGCAGTGATATGGCCCACAGAATCTAAAATACTTACAGTCCAGCCTCTTATTGGAAAAGTATCCTGACCCCCGCATTAGATCAACGTTGTTAACTCTACTGTTCAAATATTCATTTTCCTTACTTTTCTCCTGCTCTGTCAATTTTTGAAAGATATGTGTTATAAATTATAATTCTGATGGTAGATTCCTCAATTTGTCCGGTTCTGTCAAATTTGCTTTATTTTGGATCTGTGAGTATTCAATGACTATACATGTAAAATTGTTGTATCTTCCTGTTGACTTGAACTCGTAAGTAGTTGAGATTACAGGTGTGAGCTACCACACCCAGCTAAGTTCTTTTTTATTGTCAATGATCACTTTTGCCTTAAAGTCTGTGTACTATTAATATAGCAATCTCACTTTTTCCCTTACTTAACATTTATGTGGCATCCATGATATATATTTGTCCATCCCTTTGTTCTAATGTACCTTTATTTTTTGGTTCACCACTTTAATTGTAAACGTACAATTCAGTAGTTTTTAATATATTCACAATATCATGATCATCATCATTATCTAATTCCAGAAAATTTCCATTGTACCAAAAAGAAATTCTGTACATTCTAATTTCTCCTTCCCCTACCCTCTGGTAACCAAGAATCTACTTGCTATCTCTATAGATTTACTGAATCTGGACATTTCATAGAAATGAAATCATTCAGTATGCGACCTTTCATTTCTGGTTCCTTTCATTTAGCTTAATGTTTTCAAGGTTCATCCATGATATAGGATGTATCAGTGTTTCATTCTTTATGGCTAATATTGCATGGCATGGATATACCACATTTGGTTTTCTAAACATCAGTTGATGGACATATGAGTTGTCTACTTTTTGGCTATTATGAATAATGCTTCAATGAACATTCATATATAACGTATATCAACACGGTTTCTAACATGTTATACACAAATTTTTTGTATGTGAACATATGTTTTTATTTTTATTTATTTTTTTGAGATAGGGTCTCTCTTTGTCACCAGGGCTACAATGTAGTGGCATGAAAACGGCTTGCTACAGCCTTGACCTCCCAGGTACAAGCAATCCACTCTCTTCAGCTCTTCAAGTAACTGGAACTACAGGTACATGCCACCATACCTGGCTAATTTTTTTTGTATTTTTTGTAAAGATAGAGATTCATGATGTTGACCAGGCTGGTCTCAAACTGTTGACCTCAAATGATCATGCTACCTCGGTCTCCCAAAAGGCTGGGATTATAGGCATGAGCCACCATGCCTGGCCTGTATGTGAACATATACATATATATATATATATAATATATATATATATATATTTTATTATACTTTGGGCTCTGGGGTACAGGTGCACATCCTGTACCCTGCATGATTGTTGCATAAGTACATACATGCCACATCCCTCCCCTCAACCCCGTCTCCTACATCAGGCATTTCTCCGGGTGTTATCCCTCTCCATCCGCCCCAACCCCCGCTTTCCCTCCCCTCCCCTCCATCTCCCCACCTAGCCCAGTAAGTGTTGTTCCATTCCCTGTGTCTAAGTGTTCTCATTGTTCCTCACCCACCTATGAGTGAAAACGTGGTGTTTGGTTTTCTGTTCTTGTGTCAGTTTGCTGAGAATGATGGTTTCTAGATTCATTCATGGCTCTACAAAGGACAGGAGCTCGTCATTTTTTATGGCTGCATAGTATTCCATGGTGTATATGTGCCACATTTTCCTTGTCCAGCCTATCATTGATGGGCATTTGGGTTGATTCCAGGTCTTTGTAATTGTTAACAGCACCGCAACGAACATACATGTGAATGTGTCTTTATAATAGAACCATTTAAAATCCTTTCGGTATATACCTAGTAAGGGGATTGCTGAGTCAAACGGAATTTCTGTTTCTAGATCGTTGAGGAATCACCACACTGTCTTCCATAATGGTTGAACTAATTTACACTCCCACCAACAGTGTAAAAGTGTTCCTATTTCTCCACATCCTCTCCAGCATCTGTTGTCTCCAGAATTTTTAATGATCGCCATTCTAACTG
>CAUYQU010103886.1:0-27925 GCA_963574635.1 Cheracebus regulus
CCCATCAGGCGGCCTGCGGGCGGCGACCCTGGGAAGGAGCACCAATGGCACCTCCCCACGTAGATGGTCGGGATTGGAGAATGATCCCTACTTAAGAGGGAGGCTTGCGGAAGACGCTCTCTCGGGACTCGGCACAAACACACACGGAAGCGCCAGAAGAAAGAGAACGGCTACCCAACTAGCTAGCCCTTGCTTGGTTACTAATAAAGTCATAAGAACAAGTCCATCGAGGTCGTGTGGTCCTTGCCGGCCGAGGCACGCGACAGGGGGTGATGGCCTACATGGAAGATCAGGACTTAGTAGACAAGGCCCTGTATCCTTGCCACCCTGACTTCTGCCTTGCCCCTCTTCCCTTTTGCCCCAGTCACCTGCCCAAAGGCTCCAGCTCTGTATCCAGTGGGGGAGCCCCTTGGGGAGTCCCAGAGTCCACCACCACACACTCATCACCCTTACCCACTGCCTTGCTGTGGCAAACCCGCAGCCACCCTGTATATTGTATATGTGTACTTGTTTCTATTTGTATATGGATAAACAAATTCAAGAAACTACTAAAGGAGGAAGCCTCACAGGTATGCAGCCTGACAAGTTATCAAGTGGGTCTCTTTGAATCCCTTTTCGCTTCTAGGAGAGTTGTGAACCATGAGGTGCCCCCCTGCAGACCCCAGAGCTGCTGCCTCACCCAGGTGTGCAGGACAGTTTGTAGGAGGCAGGGACAGTGGCCTCCTACACCTCTCCCCCACCCACCCAATGGCAGTTGTGCCCGTTATGTCCGTTGGAGCTTCCAGGACAGCCCACAGGGTTCTGAGCATGTGCTGGCAGTTGCTCTGTAGAGCACCCAGTTCACTTCTCCCATGTAGTTCCTAAGTGCAGGACTCTCCTGAAGAAGGGGCTTCTAAATGGTCAGCCCAGGCGTCTTCTTCAGACCAGCCTGCTCCATCTCCATTAAGCCCAGGAATCCACTTGTGTGTCTTTCTGGGTTCCTCATCCTTTGTGCCAGTCTGAGCTTCAGGAAAGGAAAGGCGTGAGGAGTGGCCTTGGCTGGGATGTCAGGGGCCCAGGAAAGCTCCTGCCTCTGCCAAGAAACTGCTCCCTCTTTCCAGAGGCTGCCTTGTCCTCGACATCTGATACTCCACCTTTGCAGTTTCCAACCCCAGATATAGGTCTGGCTCCTCTTAAGCCATCTTTCGTTGTGAGAAGACAGTTATGAAGCGATGGCATTTCGAAGTCTCTTAAGGTGAATTATCAGAGCCCCGTCAGACCAGTGGCTGGGGCCGGGCATCAGAGGCAGATGGTAAGGGCAGAGAAGCAGGCCCTGTGCACTTGGGCTGGCTGGAAGGGTTAGAGAAAAGAACTGAAAACACCCCAGATTTCTCAAATGGGCTTGGAGAGATCCCAGCTGTGAGGCACTGCCCACTCAAGCCAGAGATGAGCTTTTTTCAAAATCCAAGTCCATGAGGCTGGACCACAAGCCTCTCATTCCAAGTGGGGTCCTGATGCTAAGGGGATATCCTGATACCCCTGTATTCTCTCTGCAGAATCTTGTCCCAATCGTTCCCAGAAGCCATGACATGTTCCTGCAGCCGGAGGCCTTTCAAGGGTAGCATAGGAGGCCTCACAGGCCCAGTGTGGCCTATAAAGGAAGGTAAATCGGTGGCAAGGCTGAGTCCGTGCCTCAAAAGCTAACACTCCAGTTTCTTGACTTCCTCCCTTCCCCATTTCCTCACCCTGGATGGCTGCTGACACGGATGGTGGGAGGGATCTTCATTAGTTAGGAGATACAGAGTGCAGCCTCTCCAGTGCCTTCGTTACCCTCTTCCTCACTTCCAAGTGCTGCTTGTGCATATTTCCTTATTGCTCCCTTTTCCTGAGATGGTACCTAGTCTCCTTTAAGACTGTAAACGGGAGGAGCCTCTTCATTGAGAGCTCAAAGCATAGTCAGCTGCCCACTACTGAGCCTCCTCCCTTCCTGCAGCCTCTGTAAGTTCACTCTGGCCTTTCTCATCCTAGGTAGCCTCCTGCCCTTTGTCTCTATTTTTGCCTTTGATCACAGCGTCTCTCCTGTTGTCCCTTTGGCTTGTCAGCACGCTGCAGCTCCTCAGTCAGCGTAGGTTACAGGTATGTGACGATAATGATGCATGCTCTCCCCAGAGTGGCTGGATGGGCCTTGGACAATCACTCATGTACCCACATACATTCTCCAGAAAATCTTTCCTCTGTGTATATGGAGAGAGAACTTTTAGGGATCACTGTTCTTCTCACCCATTCTCTCTGTTTTCCTCTCTGTCATCTGAGATGTCTTTCTCTGTGTGCCATTCTGCCTCTAATCATCCTCTTTTTCTTTTGTTCATAGTGAAGAACTGTTCTCAAGGAAAGATCCAAAGGGTTCAGAGGTGAAGGGGCCCATCTGCTTCTTCACTGATTCTGAAGATAAGGAGAAGAAGTGTCCTATTTCACCCATATTCCTGGCCCCGATGTTCAATTGTGTTCCTAACCCAAAGCTCTTCCATTGGCCATCATGGAGTTAGCTAAGAGCCCAGGGAACTGGTCTCTTTCCCTTTTCTCCTTATCCCCAGGCACTCAACTGTAAAAGGCAATCAGATGGCTCTACATCAGACCCCACCACCTGGTCTTTGAAGTTTATGTCCTACCAGTGCCACAGCCCCCTCCCCCACTTCTGCGCTACTCCCAAGAGAGACCCATCCTCAGCACCCTAGTATGTGATGCTAGTCCTGGAATGCTGTATTCTGGATGTCTACTCAAGGCCAAACTCCAATTATTGACTTTTTTTCCTTTATTCAAGACCAATGCTAGGCTCTTTTCATTGTCCCAATTTCTCTTTCTCTAGAGCTTCTGGAGGGCAAGACACTGTTTCCCATATATTTCTGAATCCCTGGAGCTTAGCTTGGAGCCTGGCATGGATGCCCAGCATGAGCTTTTCTGAATAAAATAATTTCTGATGCCACATACCAGATAATCGATTTTTTTTCCCTGAAATTACAGCTGAAAGGAGCTGAAATCAAGCTGGGGGGCAATCCTGGTGTGCTCAGGGAGAAAAATGAGTGGGATGAGGGCTGTGAGACAGGCATGCATGTGTTCAGAAGGGAATTTAAGTACCAGTGTGCCTACTAGGGCAGAGTTAAGACTCAGCACACACAAGGCTGATCTTGAGGGCACTTCATGAATTTCAGATTCAGGGACTATTATAGATCTTGAAGCAACCTATCACGAGTGGCAGTTGTTGTGAAAACACTGGCAAAAGACATATCTCATCATGCTGATCAAAGAGGAATTTCACTCTCTGCCTAGGTAAGGCTCTAGAAATTGTTGTGGGAATAGAACTGAGATTTGAAATATTTATCAGCCTACTGTCTCCACATACCTTTATGCCACACTATTCCATTTCCATTTTGTTCAGAGAGATGTATGGGCTAGGTTTCTAGTTACTGATTCACAGGCTAAAATCTTAAAAGCGATTTCTGAATCTCCAACTGCACAACTTTCCAAGTGAGACGAATGTGAGTGAATTAGCTTCTGCAGTCAAAAATTCTCGTGTGTGTGTGTGTGTGCGTGTATGTTTGTATGTATGTGTGTGTGTGTGTGTGAACGCGTGTGCACTGGTGTAGGGACAGGCACACAGAGTTGTGTGTGGCTTAAGCTTGTGTGTGCCAGTGTGCTGGATTCAATGCACTCCGCACAACCCTGGCCACCATGTTGCCATGTCTGTCGCCTCATCTCCTGGAGATTCTTCACACTGGTGATGGCTGATCAGAGTATGATGCTGAAAAAGACGTCAACATCAAGACCAGGGAGAGACAAAAAGTGTGTAGAGATGGATGAGCAGCGACTGACACGGTGGCCTGTGGCATAGGCATCTTCCACATCTCTAGATCTTCCCCGCGGCATCCCTCTTCCCTGTTCTACTGCCAGTGTTTGGACTGGGACTATCAGCTCTTCTAAACCTACTCTCCCATCACTCTCCACACTTTTCTCAGATCGGTCTTTCTAGAGCCTGCCTATGACCAAGTTCTTCACAAGCTGGAAGCCGCATGGGACTTTCTGCCGCTCCTGCTCGCTGCCGTGCCAGTCCCTGCCTTGTCTCCTAATTATCCTTCAGGTCCAGCTCAGATCTTCCTTTTCTTATAGGAATGATTAGCTTTATGTATCACTTGGGATAGGCTGTATTACCTTGTTATTCAATCAAACATGGATCTACATGTGGCTGAGATGTAGCTGTTGCAGATGTGTTTAATGTCCGCACTAAGTTGAACTCTGATGAAGATCATCTTGAATAATCTGGGAGAACTTCATCCAAGTGAGACAGAATAGGGATGGGGCTTGCTTCAGCTCATCACCGCTAGAGCGTTCTTCTATGCGCTCCCACTGATCACAAAACCCACAACCCAGTGAGGTCTACCTCACTGCTAAGAATCCCAGGAACTGGCCTTAGAAGATAACCAAGGTCATGGAATGTCCCACCTTGGGAAAGAATTCGGAACAATTCATTTACAGCCTTGTTGCGTCTGACCAGACCACCAGGTGGCCCAATATTTAAGGTAACAATAACAACCAGATAATGCCAACCTGCATACCCTACCCCGCACCCCCTGCCCATCACTGGCTGTGCCCAGTCCAGCCTACACACCCAACCCCTGATGTCAGTTCCTATGCTTGCCTAATAAGAAAGCCCTCTTAGTTGGGCTTTCTTATTAGGCAAGCATGGGAACTTCTCAGAGAGTAAGGGAATTTCTCTCCCTCATCTCTCTCTTTTCTGCCTCATGTCCAAGCATAAGCTCTAATAAAGTAAAAAAAAAAAAAATGTCATTTAGGAGTTATATATACCAAGTGTTCGATGAATCTAGATGATGCTTTTTTCAATTTTGCAAATGACAGTATATTAATTAGGCCAATTAGGGCTTTCCAGAAAATACAGAACCAGTAAGGTAGATAAATGATAGATAGATAGATGGAGAGATTAAATAGATAGATAGGTAGGTAGGTAGGTAGGTAGGTAGGTAGATAGGTATATAGGTAGATAGATAGATGATATATGGGGTTTTATTCAAATAATAGGCTTATACAGTTGTGGGATTTGACTGGGTAAGTCAGCACAGCTCATTCTGCAAGTAAGACTGCCTTCCTTTCACAGAGTTCTGTGGAGGAAACAGACAGCATGGGGAAGTACAGAAGTTTGGAGAAGTTAATTACTGGTCACTTCTGAGGTTGAATACAGGTTCTACTTTATGTCTAGCCCAGGTCCAGACTCAATAAAAGCTCGCATGGTCTCCTAAATTTTTATGTTAAAACATTTCAAGTCAGGTGCAGTGTCATGTGCAGTGGTGCACGCCTGCAGTCCCAGCATACTTAGGAGGCTGAGGCATGAGGATCTTTTGAGCCCAGGAGTTTGAGGCTGTATGGTGCAATGATTGCACCTGTGAACAGCCACTGCACTCCAGCCTAGGCAACATAGTGAGACCCTGTCTCAAAACAAAAATTTCAAATTTACCTAAAAGTTATACAAATAGAACAATCAATACGCATACAGGCTTCACCAAGATTTATGGACTATTAACAGTGTAATTCCTTTGCATGTGCATTCTCTCTCTCTCCCGCTCTCTCTCAAATCTACTTATAAAGTACCTATTCGCATGTCTTCCATGGCCCAATAATGTTACTGTATCTTTGCAGCTTCTTCACCATATCTGCCTTGAGTCCACGGGACCCTCTCTCACTTTGCCCTTTATTTCACGTCCTTCAACACCACAAGCCTCAGACCCTTGGCTCACCCACTCCGTGTCTCTCACACTCTGACCATCACGAACCCCTGCCTGTCCCCTCCACCGCCTCTTCTCTGGCCCTTCCCCACTGCTTACACCTTTCCATCTCACCCTCTAGAATTCACAATCCATCATTAGCCAGACTTTCTGTGTTCTCACTTTCTTCTTACATGTTTATTTATTTTTTTTAATTGGTGGGGAATTCAATCAAGAACCATGTATTGCCTATCTCTTGAGCTTCTGTCAACCAGTAAGTAGTTCTTGAATAAATTTAGGCATTAGTTCTTTGAGCCTTAGTTTCATATTTCTTAAGATGGAAATTAATGACAGTAATAACTGGCATACATGACTGTTAACAAAAGACACATGAAAGTGCTTTAGACATTGGGTAGTAAGCCAAGTAAATTTTATTTAGAGAGCTGAAGACAAAGATCAAGTTTTATTCATCTTTTTATCTACAGTACGTAGTATGGCGCCTGGAGTCCAGGCTGACCTCAGTGTTGTGACTGATTAGACTCAGGCATTTGTGAATGTGATAGCAAGACCATTTCCCATAA
This sequence comes from Cheracebus regulus, assembly GCA_963574635.1. Lineage (NCBI taxonomy): Eukaryota > Metazoa > Chordata > Mammalia > Primates > Pitheciidae > Cheracebus > Cheracebus regulus. Next base: position 6,332 of record CAUYQU010103886.1, read on the forward strand.
TGATTCAATTATTGGAACTCACTTTCTTTAGTAATGTAGACACTGCAACATTAATATAATCACGAACCAGAGATTTCAACTAAGTATTTTATTTCATTTAGAATTTGAATTCAATAAATTTTTTTTCTAAAAGTTTGCTTTCACTGTGGAGTCAGAATTGACTCTAGAGAGTAAATAAACCATGTCTTATTTTTATAATTTTTTCAAAGAACCAAACCCAAGTCAAATTTCTGTTTAATGATTTAAATATAGAGAATTTATTATTAGGTCTCCCTGCATTCCATTTTTATCTCTAAAAAATACCCATCATTACATAATATACCCAGAAGTTTTATAACATTTGTTCTATCTATTTTTAGTTGTCAACTTAGAACAACATTTCATTCTAGTTTAGATGGTTTTCCTGGTGCACCTCATATTTGGATGGATATAGCCACCATGCCTGATGTTGGAATCCTAATAGTCTAATATTTTGCTAAGGGGGAAGACAGAGGGAAGGAAACTAACATGTATAAAAGACCTTTACTATACCATCTTCTTTATAGAAATTATCAGCCTCGCGTATTGAAAAGACCTGGTGCAGTCTATATTATTTCTCTGGAGGAAAGTGCAGCTGGGAGACTGGGACGTTAACCAAAGACCCTGTGGCTGAGAAGCTCTGCTGATTTCCACAGCTCATGCTTTCCACTCTTTCACACTCTTTTTTTGTTTTTTCTTTTTGTTTGTTTGTTTGTTTCTTTTTCTTTTTTTTTTTTTTGAGAAAGAGTCTTGCTCTGTCGCCCAGGCTGGAGTGCAGGGGCACTATCTCAGGTCACTGCAACCTCTGCCTCCCAGGTTCAAGGGATTCTCCTGCCTCAGCCTCCTGAGTAGCCAGGACTATAGGCACGGGCCACCAAGCCCAGCTAATTTTTGTATTTTTAGTAGAGATGGGGTTTCACCATGTTGGTCAGGCTGGTCTCAATCTCTTGACCTTGTGATCCACCCACCTTGGATTATAGGTGTGAGCCACCGTGCCTGGCCTTTCACACTCTTTTCACGCCACTCACCACACTGCCTTCTAGAAAGTGACCAAAGGCATGTGTTTCGCAGATTCTCTGTCAGGCTGAGCAAATCGTGTTTTGTCACTTTCCCAACAAGCCGCTCCACACTGATTACATTTACTCATGCTATAGTAAGCGTGGATTCAGATAGCACCTTTGCTATAATCCGATAATGTCCAGTCTGTGGGGTTTAGCCTCACATTTGTCTCCATTCATTTTATTGTACAGAATTATGACCCCAGGAAAACTAGTGGTCTCCAGAGAGAAGATTAGTACACTAAAATTATAGACATGAGAAACCTCTTAAATATTGTCAGCATTTATAATTTAAAATTGTCCTGTTTATTCAATATTGGAAAGTGTACCAGGTGATTTTGGCTATACATTATGACCTTTAGCCACATCTGTACCAAGTGAACCATATTGTGTGGTAACATTTTAATTTCATATAATTAAACAGTATTAATTTTATAAAAGCAAAATTGTTTTTAAACCTGCATTAATCATCCCATTAGAAGAAAATAAACAATGTTTCTCTCTCATTATGTTGTTACCTACTAATTAATGAGATGAATCAAATTTTCCTGTTTCTTTAGATTTGCATGAGCTTAAAATACCTTTTCATCTACATTAGTTAGAATGTCAGAACTAGCTTTTGGATTATTTTAAAGCTTGGTAAGATCACAAGGCTTCCCTGAAAATATGTCCTATCTTGACAATGCATTAAACCTTAAGAAAAGTTTAATTAACAAATGTCAGAATGTGTTCCTTCTAAAAAAATGTGATATATTAACAATTCCTTCCTATCTCCTGAGTCTAACAACATCTTAACCCTTAAAGAAAAAGAGACATTTTGTATCTCAACATAGCTTTTGCTAACCAAAATTTGATGTTTTAAAATTAAAGTACTTATAAACTAATATAAAACAAATGTTTTAAGCATTGAACTGCTTCAGTTTTCTTTTAGATATACATTCCCATTAATTTACAGACTACATGTTTACCTAGTTTTGTATCATTAGACACTAATTCTAATTGCAGTTTTACATAGACCAGCTATGACTACAAAGCTAGTTTAAGGTATTGTATAATATCTCTGCACTTCAGCTTTCTCTCCTGGAAAATAGAGACAAATGTTCTACTCTACATATGTTTTTTGGCATAGCAGCATGAGAAATGTATGTATAAACACCCTGGTAACTCTAGGGGGACATGCTAAAGGTTTATTTTAATTTTTTTAGTTGGAATTTTTTTCAAATGATGTAGAAGCACAAGAAAAAATAAGAGCAAATTAGCCATATTTTACCTCATATCTTACATTTCTTGTCTTTAGAGGTCTTTGTTTTGTTCCAGTCTGTTTTCTCTGTTTAAATAGAAATATGACCACATGTGCATTATAAGCAAAAAACTATAATACTGTTTTGTAACTCACTTTTCCACGTAATAATCTCCCAAATTATTAATAATAATGGTATATCCATATTCCACATGTCAATTTACTTAATAAAATTCTTATTTCCACATTTAGCTTATTTCTATTACTTGACTGTTATAAATAATGATATGATGATAATCTGTGTACCATGCATTTGGATATATATCTGATTATTTCCTTAAGATGGAGTCCTAAAAGTAAAATTGCAGAGTCAAAGAGAACATAAATTTTTAAACTTTTGCTCTATATTTCTAAATTGCCCTAAAGAAAGAGTTTTCCCAATTTATACTATCACCAGCAAGGGATAGAGTGCAGGCTCCTTGCACACCCTTGTCAACATCAGATAGTTGTGTTGTATTCAATCTTAATAATGTTATTGTTATTATGATTTTCAGCATCCCTGGTATCTTTCTTTATTTCTTCTTCTTCTTTTTTTTTTTTTTGTCCTATCTCACCAAGGGAGAAAATGCAGATTGTAAAACAGGAAAGTGGCACTCTTTGAACTGAAATTCCTTTCTCTAGAGGCTTAAAAAGCTATTTCATAAGGAAATGTGGTTCCAGCTCTATAATTTTAAGCATCCCAATCACCCCTGGCCCCTTGTAGGCCTCAGGCCTACATGGATGTCTGGGAAGCCTAAGAAGAACATTAATATATGCGGCGTTTCCTTTTTATTCCCTTTGGCGACCTGTGCCTTTGGGATGTCTTTAAGGTGTTTGATGCTTTTTGTAGCTAGAGTTATTGATCAGGGTAGCACACGGGAGTGCTAGCGATGGCCAAGAGAGGAGTTTTTACCTGAGCTGGCAACCAATGTCAAAGGGGTCTGCTCACACTTCAAATAGTCTCAGGAGTCTTGATGCTCCTGACAAAACTCATCCCAAAGGAAAAAATCTTTTATCTTGGCTAGAAAATCAGGGCAACCTGATACTTAATGAATGAAAGGAAAACATTAGGTGACACATTTACAGTCATAAAGGATTCATTTGATTTTGCAGTCACCCTGCTCTGCTATGAAATTCTGAGTTCAGCAAATGACATTTATAAGGATGCCTTGGAAGCATGTGTCCTCTAAGACCACTGTGGTATCCGGGAGTGCAGATGACCATGTTTCCCATGGTCATTTCTCATTAATTGTGAGAAAAGGTGACCAGGATCACTTTTAGGCTGAAGCATTTAGCTGCACTGACCCTCTGGCGTTCTCCCTCTCTGACATAGTGAGGGGACAAGACACATTCCAGGTCCCCAAGAGAAGACAACGGAGCAGAGGCTGCAGAGAGCCACAACAAACCCCGGTGCAGGCGTGTGAAACAAATCGCTATTGCTAGAGACACTGGGACTTTCGAGGTCACTTGTTACCTAGCCCATCTTGACTGATTCAGATATTTGGAAGGTTCACTTTTTTCCCGAAAGAACACTAAATAGCTATAAAACCTACAAAAATTGGCCAGGCGCCTTGGCTCACACCTGTAATCCCAGCACTTTGGGAGGCCAAGAGAGGTGAATCACAAACAAGCTCAGGAGATCCAGACCAGCCCGGCCAACATGGTGAAACCCTGTCTCTACTAAAGATACCAAAATTAGCCAGGCATGGCAGCATGTGCCTGTAATCCCAGCTACTCAGGAGGCTGAGGCAGAAAAATCGCTTGAACCCAAGAGGCAGAGGTTGCAGTGAGCCAAGATCACACCATTGCCCTCCAGCCTGGGCAAAAGAGCAAGACACTGTCTCTACAAGTCATGATTGAATATAGAGGAAGAATTGAAGGTCTGATGAAAGAAATATTTAACACATTCTTAAAAGCTGAAATTACTTAAAGCAGTCCCTAACTCTCACTGTTATCAGTGGCTTTTCCATCAATTTCTATTTCTAACCAAAATAAAATTTGGTATGCCAAATTTAAAAATGAAGGCAAATAGCGATAGCACTTATTGAGTGAGTGCCTGTTATGTGCCAGATACTGTGCTAGATAATTTATATGTTTTATTTCACTTGCAGCATCAGAGTAACCATAGGAGGCAAATGACATTTCTATTTCAGGAAGGAGAAGTAAGATGAGCAAATTTTGAGGGACTCTGAACCCAGCTTGATCTCACTCTACTGCCCTTGTGATTTTTCCCCTCATAGGTGCTTAGTACTTTGATTGCTATGTATTCATCCAAATAGAGAAGATATTCTATTACTCACACAGTTAAAAAATATGTAACTTTTTCTCTTCTGGAGACAACAGAAAGCCTACTTCAATTCAGATCCAGAATGTACATGACACCATGAACTCTGCTAAGACCAAATGACAGTATGACAAAAATGTTTCTTGGTGCCTTCTCTTTAAATAAATGTTTATATTTTCTCTACTGCAGTAGTTACCATCTCAGGTTTACATGCAGCCTCATCCAGTTAAGCCCTTTGCTAAAGGTTGCAGCTGCCTACTTTGCTTCTGCAGGAGTTGAAACAATTTTCATTTGCAAACAAAGGTGCCAGTTGGAAACTGCTGCTAGCAGGAGCACTGTCAGAGCATCCTCTTCATTCTGGACAGTGAGTTCACTTCTCTAATGCACTTGTCAAAAATGAAGAAGCAGCAGAAGGAGGAGAAGGAAAAGGTGGAGGAAAAAAGAAGAATTATACATTCCGGGTGAGGTTGTCAAACTCTTTGTTGTACTATGTGGAGCGTTTTAGGTTTTCTCCACCTATTATCTCTGTATCTGTTCATTTTCCCCAGAAGTGCCCTGCTGTGTCTAGGACACATATGCCAGCACTATTCAAAGCCATAGGGACACAGCACATCAGGAATATGAATCCTTAATTCTAACCAGCGAAATCTTCCACATCCCCCATTACATCTCAGTTATTCATATTTCAGCCTGTCTCATAGTATTGCTTTTAAGAATAGCAACATAAATAAACACATATTTCTAGGTAGTATCTTCCAGATCACAAACTCTTTCATATTCACTACATACAAGATTATTTTTGTCTTTGCTAAAAACCCCAGAGGGTAGAAAAGTTGGGGAAGTCCCTTCTTCCCTAAAGTTTTTCTTATCTGTAAGACCCTCTTCAGGTCAAAACTCCTCTGAGAATCTTCTCTCCATCTTCTCCATCTAGATTAGACTCTCTGCTCCTACCTACAGGAACACATAGTACCCCCTCTGCCCCTTATTGGCCCCTAATATGCTTTTAAGCATTTAGAAGAGTGTGAATGAGTAGAGACAGAAACACCTGGAGCCAGCCAGAAGCTGAACTTGAAGCACAGCCCTGCCACTCAATGGCATCACTTTGGACAAATTGCCTCTCCCTCCTACACTGTGGTCTGTTCATCTGTAAATGGAGATGACAGAAGCTACCTTGTTTGGTTGTTATACAGATGAAACATGGGAATGCATGTAAAAGACTTCGCCCAAAGCCTGACTCAAAAATGGCCAGTCTCTTTCCCTCCTTATGGTCCCTCGAAGCCAGAGACCTCATCCCTATGCCTTTTTCATCTCTCATTCTCCACAGCATTCACAGAATGCAGAGTACATAGGGGAGCCCACAATCAATATTCCTGGAATTGAATCATATAGAGGCCAGTCCTCAGACACCACCCTCAGAGAAAAACGCCTCTGTGGGGCATTCAGCAGCCAGACCTTGCTTGTCAATCAGGAGTGTCCTTTGAAGTCCGGAGGCATCTTTGATACCAAGGATCCCAAACTGAGCCAGGACACAGGGATGTGCCTGCATCGTGCCAGATTCCAGTCAGGCGGGAAACAGTCCTGGAGGTGGCCTGAAAACGGAACCCTTCTTGGTATCCATCCTTCCATGTATAAAAAAACACCATAGGTGATTTAATCTGGGATAACAAAATATCCATCTTGTAGATTACAGCATTTGGTTAGGAAAAGGCCTGTTGAAAGAGAGAATATTCACTTAAAATTAAGAAGTATGTTTTCTGTTGCTGACATGAGTTGTTTTTTTATTTTTGCTTTGTTTTTGTGTTTTTTCATTTCCCTATTGATTTTAATTAATTTTGTCCTAGATTCATGAGCTTTGTAAACTTGGAGATTTTTTTAAAATTTAAATACATTAAAAGAGCCTTCAAGTTTTCCCCAGATCACCAGGCTTTAATATTAAATTACTGTTTTCCAGCAGGATCATCTGCAAAACTCTGATTTTGTTTCTTCTTCTGTTCCCATCCTGATAATTGTGGCTGAATTCCCTTGTCTTTAATATGCCATATATTCTCCACCTGGCAAAGGATTCAGACAGATACAGATAATAAATACCCCGTAGACATACAGACAGAGAAACTGCTGTAATTGCTTTCATAATGACTCTGAGACATCAAAGGAAGGCAAATAATGGTATTTAACACTGTTTCCATTCTTTAGCTGAAATGTAATTTTATAGAGTTATTGTCAGGCAGCACGGTGAACGTACAAGTACAACTGTCATATTCTGCTCATATTAATTAGCTGCCCACGAGAGGGCCAGGCGAGTAATGGCAAAGTTCTTCTCATTTCAGATGGTCTGATATTCAGACAGAACCCTAAGTACAATAGCTTGATTAACATAGTTGCTTAGATCAGGTTTTCCCTGGGAGTGTGTCAATTGGCATTTTGAAGAATCAATTAATTAGCACTCCAAATAATCCATTCTTGGGTTAATGAAAGTGTTTTGTACAGCTGCAAAAAATTACATGAAGAAAAACTAAACCTTTCCAAAGTGGCAATGAAAAAGATTTATCTCAGAAAACTATGTGTCCATTTCAAAATGCCACTGAAAATGTGTATTTCCTTTTAAAGCCATGGAATTGATGTGTGTGATCCTGACCACAACACGTTCATTTTGGTTTAGAAGGAAGCAAGTGGTGGATGTTATGATGAGATGAAAATGAGAACTTTTATTTTCACTATTTTGTCTTGTAATCATGTTACTTAATTAGGGTAAGTCATGGCCAACATTTTGCATATCGTTATCCACTATTTTAAACAATTACTCTTTGAAGACAGGGTGCTTATTAACATTTTTCAAATGCCAGTATCACACAGATATTCCTGCTTTTTAAAGTTTGTATTTAATTTTCAGACAAATGAGAATTACATGTTGGAGGGGCAAATTTATTTTTAATCAAAGCTGTTTAGCTTAGAGATACAATACATTGTTAACACAAAGTTTACATTATCGGAAAACCAAACTGTGAAAATTCCAGACACCTTTGCCATCATTAAGATGATACTTTTGGCACACCTTAGCAATTCTTCCTTTGACTTAAAAAGAGTGCTGATGTGATCGCGGCCTTTCTTATCTCTCTTGAGATCCAAATTTTTAAAGGAGCTACTTCTGTGGCAGGGCTTTCTTAGCTCCCAATGAGATAAATCAAGTGTACCAATGAATAAAATAGTTTATTTGGTTATTTAAATCTTCCCAGCATCCAAAACCTGGTGTAAAGTATAGAAGGTATTACATTTCCACATTATTCTCTTCTTCAGAAACATCCACATTTATCAGCTTTCTTGATATGTCATTTAAAAATTATGTTCAAGGGCCTTGAAATGGAAGGTATGCATTAAATTAAGGTAAATGAGTCATTTTATCAACTAAGTTTCAAATTTTATCATTTGTAGGATTGGTTTTATATTGTTTGGTAGTGTGAAAAATGTGATTTCTCATGACCAACAATTAGTAACTTCTCAATTCATTCTCTTTCATAGATATGATTATAAACTTAGGTAAAAATCAGCAGATTTAAAACAGAACAAAACATGTTTTATATGAGATAGGGTATTGTTTTCTTTATCCTAGTTTGGTTATAGATAAGAAAGTGTTTGAACTCTGATGAGGGAAATGCATTTCCCTGCCTATTAGTTTTTGGATGGGAGTTGTAAAGCTGGTTATGTGGGAACAATACATCTCAGAAGGGCGTATACATTTAGCATACATCAAAATCAAGAATACACAGGAAGAAAGGTAAAAACACACAGGATTAAACAGAAGCAGGCTGCTCATGTCTTTCCGTTAAGATGAGAAATTCCCTCAAACTTAACTGTTTCCTTTCGGGCTTAATGAGGCTGAAGATGTAGGTGATGAGGAAGAACCTCTGTTTCTGGGGATGCGGAGGGATGCACCCCACACCTCCCTATTCCTCTCTCCTTCAAGGTGAGGAAGCGATGGGCCAGGGATTGTTTCCTAGGACATTGGAATGGGCGCTGGCGAGATTCAACATCGCCTGTTTATTGCTGATTCTTCATTTTTCGATTCTCGTAGAAATGTAAAATGGCAAAGTTTCATTGTCACTGCTCGCTGTGGACTTCAGCCAGAAATGAGATCTATTGCTTATTTTGCTAATCAGCTCTTTCCATATCTGCATGCTCATTTTCTGATAGCTGATGAGGCGACAAGGTCATTGGACGTACAAGTACTTATTTAAAAACAGACATGAGAGTGAGATGGAGGTTAGTTGGGTCTATCAGAGCTGTCAATCAATTAATGAAAATTATTGAGCAAGGACACTGTGGGGGAAGTGAACAGAAGGAAGGAAAATGACCATGGAGACACAACATAGGGAAAACGACAGAACTGACTAACTGTGCTCACGTGAGTGCTAAAAACAGACATGCTCACATCCCAAGTGAGAGACAGCTCCGAGAAACACAGCGACTGGAGGCTCTGCCACTCCAAAGGCTCAGAAGCTGACAGCACAGGGCTTTTGCCCAAAGGTATACCCTCAACAATGCCTCTTCTCAGACGTGGAGGACAGAGGTGTCAGGCCAAATGGGATGAATATTTTATTAATGTGCAAAAGACCTGTGGCCAAGATTTCAAGTGCTTTAAAGGCACTATTATTCAGACCAAAATTTGGACTAAATACAGGCCACACAAGTACAAATAGACCCCTTTTTCAAGAAGAGGAAACAATGGATCCCTACCTGTAACTGTACAACAGACACGGATGGCAAAACGAGGCTAGGGAATGCTCTGTAAATTGCCACTGTCACTACTGCCCACCGAGTGCTGGTGCATTCCAATCATCAGCACGGGAAAGAAATAATTCATAACTTGGTCCTTGGGGGAAAGAAAGAAGGGATAAAATTATACATAAAAGAATGGAAGGAGAGAAAAAGGAAAGAGAGAGAGACTGAGGAATGAGGGGAGAAGGGAGGAAAAATGGCCAGAATGCTTGTGTGAATGAAAGATAGTGAGGCAGAAAAATAAAAAGGCTGCAAAGTCAAAAACGGAAAGATACTGACACCAAATCTCTGCAAAGCGTTCAAAATTCTCCAGCTGCCACGCTTTTAATTTGCTACCATTCTAATTAAAATGCAAATTAAATTTATAATTAGCATCAGCGCTTTCTAAAGAAACCTCCTTGTGCGCTGCACAAACATATGGGACGATGCTGTAGTGTAAAGTTTGTAAAATAGAAGTAATGCACAAAGTGGTGGTGGGGGGAGTGGAGGATTTTTTTTTTTCCCTTGGAAACAAGTTTTATGCAGACTCGGGGTTGCCTTAAGGAAATGGCAGTGGTTCTTAAAGGAGGGTTGAAGTGAGTGAGGGTCCCATTGCAACAAAAGGATTGCTGAATATGGAAGACGGGCTGGGCTGTGACTTTGTGTTGGATCAAGTGTCAAGGGTTACCTCGTGTGTCATCAGGATTGCATAGGAAATGCCAAAAGGCAAAAGGGGTCAAAGCGTCTAATCAAAAAGTCTATGGCCAAAATTAACCGCTGCTTGCTTCCAGATAATTAATTTAAAAATTGATGGGGAACAAAGTACCAAAATTACCTCATGATTCGAACACATACCATGTTTTCAAGCTAAACTGTCCCTCAAAGTTGCTGTTCAAAGCTGAGGGTGTGTGAAGATCCCAGAGCCATGTTAATTAATTGTGGAATATACATGGCACTTAGTTTGCAGAGATCCTCACTGAATGTGCTAGCTTTACCATCATAATCCTCTAAACATAAATATATAAATCTGGTGTTGCTGTTTCTTTTCTTCAGAAATACAATTGTGCTGAGTGAGCTTCATGGTGGAGAAACAGCTCTGCCTGCAGCTGATACAGGTAAAGGAAGATTACCTGTAACAAATTTGTTCTTATATTCACCATGTTTTGGTTCAAGGGAATCTTTATGAATTTATTTAAAAAAATCTGTGATCCTCGTGGTAATTGTGCTTTACTTTTCAGTAGAGGACCCTATCTGCACCTAAGGTCTCTTTAATATTCCAGGGACTCTCCTTTATCTATTAACCAGGCTCTCCATCAGATATTTAAAAATTTGAATGTAGCAGGAATGAATATTTCATAGATGTGTGTTAAGCTGTTATTAAACTATAATGTAAAGCAGGATTGTAGGAATATTTTTATATGTCAAAAAGTCAATTAAAATGATAAGCCTGTAATATCACTATTGTGGTGCTGTGCAAAAATTCATTTCATATGCACAGGAGGGCCTCAACCACCTAGCATTTGGGCGTGAGGCAGGTCTGTTACATATTCAGAGGCCTGTGTACTCCATTTCATTAGTAACACTTAGGTCCATTTTTTGGCAAAGATTAAGTGGAGAACTATGGAGGATAAATCTTACCTGACTTGATTTTTATTTAGTATTACAAAAACAGCATTAGGCATTCCTAAAGGTTGGTGCTACCTTAATGCATCGCAGATTCATTTGAAAATAAATGTCAATCCCTAGGAGAGTGTCTATAATAAAGTCTGTAGGAAGGCTACCACCATTGTTTTGAATTAAAAGTAACATAGTGTCTGTTGGAGAAAAATATCACACAATAGTAAAGATGGAGGAGGAAATTAAAACTACTGCTAACTGTAATAATATAATACTTTCAGAAACATAGCCTCCAATCTGTAAGCTTTAAAAGAAAAATAAATTTTGTGCAGGGTGTGTGGGGAGGTACTTATTTTAAAATTTTTCTATGTTCATACTTAGGAGGAAATATTTAGAAATATAGTTGTGGAATTATGTCCAAATGCCATACTAAAAGTTAAATGCTTTCCCAAACTTTCTTTGACCATCAATTCTTCCCTGGGCAATGGCCATTGTCAAAAATGGGATGTTAAAAGATGATCTGGTTGACAGGTTTGACATAACTCAATTAATCAAGACTTTGCCAAATAAAGAAAAATTATTCTACCCATACGTTGATGAAGGGTATCTTCTTACATTCACAGAGTAGAAGTTCCTTATTTTTTCCTGGTGTCTAAGAGGAATGCAGGCCTCCTAAATAAGTCTTCTGTGTGACAGACAAAAGACCAAAAACTGTGGCATAAAAGCATTTCTTTGTTTAATTTCTAATTGTTGTCCTCTTCTTATTCAGAAAATGAAGTCACCTTTGTCATGGTTTCATGAACCGCTGGGTAATCAAAATTATTATGCTGCCACCTGTTGTCTGTTAATTATTCTGAGGAGATACTCATAAATCATAACACCGGACAATAAATCAAACTGTCAGTTCTCAGGTCAAAGGTTACCCATGAAAAGTTATAGGTCACCCACAGGGTGTGAAAGAGCAGGGTTTTAGAGCATCACTCATTGTCAAGCACTGTTGGGAGAAGTGCCATAGAAACAAAAGGAAGACTGAAGTACAGAAGAATTCCAGCCAGGGGACAGGAGGAGTCAAACCGACATTGCACATCCAACTACCAGCAAGATCCTCTCTCCCCGGCTCAGAGATTCGTTGCTCCTTCAGAACCGTGTTGCAAACACTGTCCCCTTTGGAAAAGCCTGAAGAACTGTACTGTTACAACATTATCTTTTTCATGTTCACTGGAGAATATGCTGGAGAAGTTCACATCCTACTGCATTATTCATCAGGACAATCAGAATACGTCAAACTGAAGTTGACTGGAGAATGCTTCTGAATGTCTTACTTCCTACATTAATTTGGTTTGGAATATGTTTTCCTTGTGGTGTGACAAGAACTTCAACTGCATTTAACATGTTCGAGTCATTTATTTTCAGTTCCCTGTATTTAAAATAACATCATCACTCCAAACCAGTGTGCATTGATGGATATCCTTGATTTAAAACCTGGCTTGGGCTAAACTATTTCTGATGTTGTGGGAGCAACTTTAGGATAAAGTGTAATGAAGATGTAATGATAAGGCAGGTGGGGAACAGAAATAATGTTTCAGTTCGGAGATGCATTGCCTGCAGTTTGAATTAAATTCTGTAAAGTGCCTTCATGAAAAATTCCTCTCCAAAATATTAGTTTTTATTTTGCTTTGCATTAATTTGTTATTTTCTGCTCCATAACCATGGCTTTCCTCATAAGGAATAGAAATACAGTCAGAGGGTCCACTTGGGTCTGATTTGTTTTTTAAAGGACACGCCAGTTTCCATTCAAACCATAGGTCTGAGAATGGATACTCAGAAAGAATATACTGCAGAACATTATCTACTCTACCTTCTTCCTTCAACCTGGCAAGTCATTATTGCCCCATTTTTAATTAATGAAAGTCAGTCTCAGAACATAAATGACTTGTCAGGTAGCAGTGGATGTCAAAGCACACTCATTGATGATCCAACCTTAACTATGCCTTCAAATTTATACCCATGAACCAAAGAGTTTAATTCAAATGTTGCAATAAAGGGCATCGTGGATGCTGAAGCCCAAATGTAGTGAATTCAGGAGTTTACCATGAACAATTCTACATATGGACAATATCATAAAATAGGAAAGTCATGCTATTTGACAGTTCTCTCATCATAATGCAATTTGTTGAAGCTATTCTGATCATCTTTACATTTTTCACTGTGCTAACATTTGGGCAGGTGAGTCCAGGTTGCTGAAGCAGAAATTGTGAGCAATGACTTTCCCAGTTTTCTCTCAGAGTAGAATTGAGAGCTTTCATCCACTTGACATGCATGCATTGAGGCATTCAGTGCATGCTAGAAGCTAGGTAGAATAGTAGGTACCAGAGGTAAAGCCAAGCTATGACAGGCTCCTCCTGGAGCTGAGAGTCCAGTAGACCTCTCTGTTCAGCAGATCCCTTAGATCTTGTCCCTTTCAGGAAAGCTTAGGCTGTTTTATTTTCCTTGGAAGGAACTGGCTATGCCTATGTCCAGAGTGGAAAATCAGGGGGTCTGTCACTCCCCACAGTGAGGGTGTATCAAGTCATCAGGAAAGACCACAGAAACCCTTCTTCAGAAAGTTTCAATAATGGACCACTAAGCCCTGTTAGAGGCTGAACTGTGTTCCCCTAATATTCATATGTTGAAGGCCCCAGTGCCTTAGAATGTGAATTTATTTGGAGATAGGACCTTTACAGTCATGGTTAGGTTAAAATGAGATCAGACAGGTGGGCTTTAGTCCAATATAACTTGTGTCCTTATAAGAAGAGGAAGGGATGCCAGGGCCACATATGCACAGAGAGAAGACCATGTGAGGAACCAGTGGGAAGGTGAGCATCTGCAGGCTAGGGAGAGAGGCCTCAGAAAGAAACGACCTTGTAGACACCTTGATCTTGGAATCCTAGCTTTTGGAACTGTGAGACAATGAATTCCCTTGCTTAAGCTACCCAGTCTGTGGTACCTTGTAATGTGTGCCTGATAGGGTAAGTCTGTGTCCCCACCCAAATCTCATCTTGAATTGTAGCTCCCATAATTTCCCCATGTTGTAGGAGGGACTCAGTGGGAGATCACTGAATCAATGACAGTTTCCTCTATGCTGTTCTTGTGGTAGTCAGTAAGTCTCACAACATCTGTTTTATAAGGGATTTCTTCTTTCACTTGGTTTTTATTCATGTCTGCCATCATGCAAGATGTCCCTTGCTCTTTTGCCATGATTGTGAGGCCTCCCCAGCCACATGAAACTGAGGGTCAATTAATCCTCGTTCCTTTATCAATTACTCACTCTTGGGTATGTCTTTGTTAGCAGCATAACAGACTAATACACTGCCTTAGCTGACTAATACAGTTCCTTCCTGATGCAAGGGGAGAGGTCCCTACCCTACCCACCAGTATCCAGAGAAGCAGGAAGTTCTGAGGACAAGAGAGTGTGCTCTGTGAGAATCCAGGAATGTCATACTCTTCAAGGGAAATCCCTGATGTCATGGATGAGCCATTGGTGGAGAGAATACTGCAGAGATTCCTGCCTGGCAAGCTGCTGCAGGAGCTTGGGAGGCCATCTTTGTAATGGCTGCCTGATCTGGTTAAGTCTCTGTCTCCACCCAAATCTTATCTTGAATTGTAGCTCCCATAATTCCCACATGTTGTAGGAGGAACTGGGTAGGAGATAAATGAATCATGGGGGCAGTTTCCCACATACTGGGTTTCTTTTTTCCCTTGGTTGTCATTCTTCCTGCCTGCCTCCATGCAAGATGTCCTTTGCTTTTCTGCCATGATTGTGAGGACTTGAATTGTAGCCCCCATAATTCTCCCGTGTTGTAGGAGGGACCTGGTGGAAGATAATTGAATCTTGAATTGTGCAGCTCAGAAAGGGGACACTGCAACTTCCCAGAGTTGAAAAAGTAATAATTTGGATTTGATTCAAATAATTCAAGAATTTACATGATAGTCTCTGAGTAAGCACTAAAAGAGGAGTAAAATAACATATGATTAACAAGGTAAGAGAGGGTCAAGAGTGAGATAATATTAATAAACATTAGTCCCAAAGAAAGCAAAAATAAAAGGAAAAAGAAAAATAAGTGAGTTAAATAGAAAAGAAGTATTAGTATAGTATTAGCATAGTAGGATAATAGCTATAAACCCAAATAGAACAGTAAATATATTAAATGTAAATTTAATATATTAAATTTAAATATATTAAATTTAATATATTAAATTAAATTAAATTGGGTACATACTCTAGAAAGTATGTAGACAATTGAAAGAAATAAAAACAAAAGCCCACCTAGAAGCAACTTCTAAGAGAAATACCTTAAATGTAAGCATGCAGAAAGGTTGAAAATATAAGAATTGAAAAAGATATTACATATGTAGACTAACCAAAATATTAATGTACTAATACTACTATGAGACAAACTAGATTCTAAACAGGAAGCATTACTAGAAACAAATAGGAAAAATTTTATAATGAAAAGTGGTCAATTTACTAGATATATCTAATAACTTTAAACATGTATATGTACAATAACATAGCTTCAAAATATATAAAGCAAACATGACATAGTTGTTAGAAAAATCCATGAGAGTAGTAGAATTTAACACATTGTATCTGATAGAACTAGCAGACAAAACATTGGCAAGTTCATAGAATATCCAGACAGTTAAAAAATTTGACCAATTGATGTATTTAACATGTATTTTTACATGTACCATGTCTATTATACATTATTAGAAACATAATTACTGCATATGCTATGGTTTGGATGTGTCCTTTCCAAAGGTGTTTGCTGATGTGATAGTATGAAGCAGTAGGATCTTTAAGATGTCATTAGGCCAATTGGGTTTCTCATTTATTAATGGGATTAAGACCCTTGTAAAAAATGCTTCATGCAGTGTTTGGCGAGCTGCCCTTCCACCTTCCAACATGGGAGAACACTGCAATCCTCCTCGTCAAGGGATGCAGCCCTCGCCAGACAACCTAACCTGCCAGTACCTTGATCTTGGACTTCTCAGCCTCCACATCTAAGAGAAAATAAATTTCAGTTCGTACAGATGACCCAGTCTCAGGTATTCGCTTATGGAAGCACAAACAGACTAAGATAGCATCCAACAACTATGTAAAATATTAAAGCCAAAGCCTTTCAAGTGTACATGGAACATGATACGACCCTATATTTCTCCTGTTGGTAAAACAGGCATGTCTCCCTTATGTAGCAGAGGTTTTGCCCCCTGGGAGGTTTTTTGTTTTCTGTTACTTCCCTTGGCCACATCTAAAGTGGATATTAGGAAGTGTGCCCTTCTTGCTGGCTAAGGAGCTTTCTAAGTCCAATTCCTGGCTGTTGAATAGTAGGGGACTGAGGAGTAAGTCTCCAATGGTGCCAGCCCAGGTTCATAGATTCTCAAGCAACCTGGCTCAAAACCTTAGTAGCTTTTGTTTCTTTGATTACAGGCAGGGTTGTGAAGGTTGAAATATTAATTTGTTTTCTTGCCCTTACCCTCATACCATAGTATAAAAAGAAGGGCAAGACTGGTCTATCTGAAGGGGGAATGAGGTTTTTATCACGGATGTGGCATCGAATTGCCAGTACATGGAGATGAGAAAAAGTCAGGCTAATTTTTGGTGGGTTTTGTTATTGTTTTAAAATTCTCTATTGACAACGTACCTCCTTATTGACTGGACATGGGTAAGAATGCTTCCATCACAAAGCCCCTCTTGGTTTGCTAGATCCTATAACCTCTGGTGCTCATGTTATGTAGGGTTATTGCATTAAGCCAGTTAGGCTTATGTGGGAAAACCAAGTCCTCAGTCTTATCTCTATCAAGCATTATTTTAGTAAACTGAGATGTTTTAATAGTATCTGTAGGATGTTTTTGTTATTGTTTTAAAATATTTATTGTTCATATTTAAGGTGTCCAAAATGATGTTTTGATATACATATAGACAGTTAAATAGTTACTGTGGTTAAGCAAGTGAACATATCCATCTACCCACATAATTTTGTTATTTTTAACCTGCCTTTGTCCCTCAGAAACTTTTAAAATTTTGTCTCTGTTTGGTGTCTAAATGCAAATAACATTTTAACATTGAAAAATTCTACATTTCTGGGATCTCTCTATTCCTGTATCTGCTTGCAATCTGTCAGTTTTCCTAAGCTCACCAATTTCTCTAATACCCTGCTGAATGTAGCTATTCACTGCTGACACTAACAACTAATGCATGCCTTTCATTTCTTCCCCTAAAGCTACAAGTTTCTTATGCAAGTAGTCTGCTCTCCAAGTATTCAAAGGTGCACCATGCATTATGCTACTGTGCAATATACATAGTCATTTCAAATCAGTTTCCTCACCACCTTCACTTTCCAGCATTTGACATAATTTCCTGTCTTTCATTCAGGTCAAGTTAGGTTTGTGCTGTGGTGACAATTTCAAGCCTTCAGTGAAGGTTTAAGGTATGAAATTTATGTCACACCCTTTAAAAATATCCAGTAGTTTAGGCGAATCTCCATGTTGCCCATCTGGGATGTCAACTTCTTCAATCTTGTGGCTCTGTTCTATTAATAAAAGCCCCAGTTCTTTCCACCACAGAGAGGTGGAAGTTTGCAAAGGAGTTTTCCTCTGCCTCAATGCAGTAGCAACATACACCCCTTAGACAGAACAGTCACATGACCATCTCACTATGAGGAAGTAGGAGGACAGCAGGAAGTTCACATATGAAAGAAAGATTAAGTACCTGGGAGCACCAGAAATGTTTCTCAGAGATAGGTGATATAGTTTCCATTTTACACATGGGCAAACTGAAGCTCAGGAACATTAAAAGGATTTTCCCAAGATTCTAGGTTTTAATAATGGACAAAGCACAACCCAGATCAATCTGATAATTTACTATGTAAGATACTTCTCCAGTGTATTTTTTTTCTTATTTTAGATATTTTGACATCAGATTATTGTCATATGAGTACCAGTTGAAGATTTAAGTGCTAAGTAGGAAATGTTTCTCTGTAAGACCACAACAGCGTGTGCTCTCTCTCTCTCTCTCTCTGTATACATAACACAAACACACACACACACACACACAAAACAATTCCATTTATGTTTAGAATACATCTATGTTCAATGGCTAATAAGTTAGAAGCATTCATCTGAGAAATTTGTATAGTTGTCTCCTGATGTCCCTGGGGGTTTTGTCCCAGAATTTCCACAGATGCCAACATCCAAGCACACCAAAATTCAAAAATGCTCAAGTCCCTAATATAAAGTGGCTATATACCTCAAATCATCTCTAGATTACTTATCATACTGAATGCAATGCATATACATCACTTCATTTGCTTAAATTCAGTTTTGCTTTTTGAAAGCAAAACTTTTTGTAGAATTTTTTTTTCCCCAAATATTTTCTGCCTCTTGTTGGTTGAATCCAGTGATGGTTGAACCCATGGATCTGAGGGTTGACAATATTCATTTTATGTGTATCTTCTTTCCAGTGAGCTTGGCATTTGCTGCCCGTGGGTTAAATTGCCCAGTGCCATAAGGGATTTGATTGCCTTGTAGGGAGCATTGGTAGGCTTTGTAGCTTCATGTTTGCAGCAAGAAGGTGTAGGAAGAACCAGTTACTGGAGCAAAAAGCAGGACTTAGCTGGTGAGCAGAACTGTGTCGTGAGACACTAAGCCAAGAAGGGCATAAGCTAGGAATCACTAGATAGGAAGTCACAGGAGAACGACCGGGGGATTAGTTGACAGAGTAATGGTTGAGAGGATGGAAGTTGCCAATTGATATTAAGATACTAGAAACCAAGGAGGTGTGTGTAGGGTGTATAATACAAGGGAGAATCAAACCATCAGAAAGTAATTGAGTAGCTTGTTTTGACAGCTAAAATCTGCCTTTTTGTATGTGCATTCTACCATGTCTGTTTGGGAAAACAGTGGCTGCTGCCTGAAAATTTTGCCCCTAACAAATTTTATTACTTTGAGACTGCATAAAAAGGACCTCATGTATTGGATGGATAGGTATACCTTATCTGAAATTCAGGTTTAAAAAAATATTTTTAAATCCCTAGAGCATAAAGGCATAAAGCAAAAGCTCAATCTTTTGTCTGAATTCTTTTTACATTTTTAAAAAAGTTATTGTGTTTTTAAAAAGCACCTCAAGCTCCTTTTAATGACTTTGTCATATTTCAAAGCACAAAAAAGCAAAAAAAAAAAAAAAAACCACTGTAAATACCATCTTTTAAAAATTGCCACAATATTAGGTAAATACCATTTCAAATACATTATATTTATACGTCAATGGTCAGCTACAATAATATATAGGCAAATAATCTTGTAGCATACTACTTATACAGCATTAAAATTAAAATTGTCAAACTTTTCATTTTTCTTGACTTTAACATAAGATAAAGAGACTAAAGAAACTGCTGGACTTTATATATATTCTTGATACATCTTATATGAAATCTCTCAGGAGAGAAAGGAAGCAAAGAGAAAAAGGAAATAAACATAAAGAGGTTGAAGACATTTTTTCATAGCACGTTTCAACTTTGGATGATTTTAATTGATTGCTTACTCTGAAAGAGGGAAAAATTGTACCATAACTTTTAAAAAAATTTTTCTCTTTCCTCACCTCTGAATTTTATTAGTTAAAACATAACTTTTCTCTTGTCAGGACTTTTAACATTTAGATTCTGTTCTATATTCATGTTTGTTTAAAGTTAATATTCAACACAATATTTACATTATGTTAACATTATGTAATATTAAATATAATATTCTTAGTTGTTTAAATATAATTCTATACAAAACTAAATGGATTCAAGGCTTACTTTTGATTACAGATCCATATCATGCTTGACTGGGCTTTATCTTCAGGTAGGTATTATTTTTGCTGTTGTTGAAGTCTCATGGGGGCTGCTAACTTGAGGTTTTACATAATTGCAAATGTCGCTACATTTAAAGGGCAATTTAGCAGGATATACTTTTTGAAGATTTTTTATTCCCATCAAGATGATTTTAG
The DNA here is from genome assembly GCA_963574635.1 of Cheracebus regulus. Lineage (NCBI taxonomy): Eukaryota > Metazoa > Chordata > Mammalia > Primates > Pitheciidae > Cheracebus > Cheracebus regulus. Next base: position 26,368 of record CAUYQU010103886.1, read on the forward strand.
GCCTTGCTCTACTATTTCCTGGCCTAAGAATTACATCTGTCCCTTTGTCACAAAATTCAGTGCTTTTTAACTTATTTTTGGTTTCCAGGGTCAAGTAATGTTTTGAAGGAGAGTTAATGGGGTAATACTTCTGTAGCTAGTTCAGCCTGATTGATTGTTGCTTTGATATTTGAAAGGCAGTTATATTTATATTTTATATTTGAAAGGCAAATTCTCTATTTCTTTCCTTCTTAGTTTTGTTTTTAGAGTCAGGGTCTCACTCTGTCAGCAGGCTGGAGTTCAGTGGCACGATCATGGCTCACTGCAGGCTGGAACCCCTGGGCTCAAGTGATCCCCCAACCTCAGCTTCCTGTGTAGCTAGGACTATGGGTGCACACCACCACACCTGCCTAGTTTTTAAAATTTTTTTATAGAGATGTGGTCTCTCTATATTGCCCAAGATAGTCTCAAACTCCTGGCCTCAAGTGATCTTCCTGTCTCAGCCTCCCACATCTTGGGATTTTAGGCGCGAGTGAACACATCCAGCCAAATTTTTTCTTGGGTATAAAATTCTTGGGCCAAACCTTCTGTTTCTCTCAAGACTTCGCATATATTGTGGCATTATCATCTGGTATTGAATCTATATCTATAATCTGCTGAAGGAGTTAAAAATATGCTCTTTTGACATATTGACTATTTTGAGTTAAAGGCACTTGAAAAACACCAAGTACAGGCTGGGCACAGTGGCTCATGCCTGTAATCCCAGTGCTTTGGGAGGCCGAGGCGGGCAGACCATGAGGTCAAGAGATTGAAACTATCCTGGCCAACATGGTGAAACCCCATCTCTACTAAAAATATAAAATTTAGCTGGGTGTGGTGGTACATGTCTGTAGTCCCAGCTACTTGAGAGGCTAAGGCAGGAGAATCACTTGAACCCAGGGGGCGGAGGTTGCGGTGAGCTGAGATCATGCCATGGCACTCCAGCCTGGGCAACAGAGAGAGACTGTGTCTCAAGAAAAGAAAAACTCCAAGCACAAAAAAGATCAGTCTGACTTTCCTTCTGTTAGATAAAAAGCTGGAGATGGAATTCGCATGTGAAAGACGCCCTTCCTGCAACAAAAGGAAAGAAACATTCTGTCATTGAGGATAGGAAGCCAAGGCCGAGGAAACAAACCTTGTTAGATGAATCCTTACCCTGCTAATCACTTCTCCATCCAATTAACTACTTTTGCCCAAGCCCCTTTGCCTTGCTATATATATATATATACGTATGTCTATGTATGTATATATATATATATTTATACATATGTATGTATGTATATATTTATAAATATATATATAAATATTTATATAAATATATATATAAATATATATTTATAAATATTTAAATATATTTATAAATTTATAAATATATAAATATATTTATATATAAATATAAATATATAATATAAATATACATATATATAAATATAAATATAAATATAAAATATAAATATTTATATAAATATATATATAAATATATATATATTTATATAAATATATTTATATATAAATATAAATATATAATATAAATATATAT